>PYST01000269.1:0-55187 GCA_003049485.1 Ophioceras dolichostomum
CGTTGTTGTTGTTGAATGCACAGAAATCTACCATCTCTGACATCCCAGGGCTTTTTTTTTTTTTGTGTGCACACACAGCCAAAAAAAAAGCGGAGAATGTAAAACTCTTAATTGGAGGGGGAGCTTTCCTTTGGAAGAGGGACACAAGAATTCAGTAGTATTTTGCACGTGTGCTTGTTCCTTTCCCCATTGCCTTTCCAACACCTCCCTCCCAACATGCCCCAGTCACAACACACTAACCACCCAGTTCACTTACAGAAAGAAAAATACCTAGCATGTGTTGGTCCTCTTGGGAATACTGTCGCTGCACAGTGTGTAAGTGGAAGGTGTGGGGAACCCGCTTCAACGTGCACAAGTGTGCACGGGAAAAACTGCTCAAAGGCGCTTGTCACTATAGCGTGGCGTCGAGGGAACAAAAGCTGATCCCTATTTACGACGACGTCCTGGACGAGTGGGCCTGCGCCAGCTGCAAGGTCGTGATCGAAGATCTGGAGAGGAAAAGAAAAGAAAACACCACGAGTAGGGTTAAGCCCCTTGTTTGGGGTGACAAGGAGCAGGCGTGGAGTCTGATCTGGGAATGACACCCGATGATGGGGAATCGGACAGCCTGAACACACTCCTTTTATCTTATGTTTCCTTTTCACGAACTACCTACCCATTACTCTACCACCGTACCGTATGTCCGTACGAATCTCTACATCATGACACTTATTTAGTTGTACCTTTGCTACTTGGGAACTTGGAGAAAACACAATGCCGTCATAGCACAGATGGCGTCGTGTTCTACTTAATAGTCCCCATGTAGCAAAGGCAGAACTAATAAGTGTCATAGTGTAGAGGTCCGGTGTGGGCAACACTTTACGTATCATGACTTTTAATATCGAAATCCACCTTCCTCCGCAGCACTTCTCCTTTCCCGGATCTAGCGTTGTTATCTGGGGATGTTTTCGTCTCACGCTTGACCGGATATGGTGGCAAAAGTATTGGAAAAGAGAGAAGGGAACTATTTGAATGAGTGTATTGAAGAGCCCTTGCCCTTCCCTATTCTGTCTATCTACAGAGTGAATGGACGGTCTTTTATAGACCTCTAGAGTGGAGGGATGAATCACGTCGAAGGTTATAGAAGCTATTATCAAGCATCGTTCTGGAACATCATGGAAGTCCATAGAACCTTCGGGCAGTTGGTAGAATCTTCTGACAAAAAGTCTGTTGCATGGAAACGCGGAAAGTTGAAGTTTGGAGCTCGTAGGGTAGGCTGGAGGTATATACACGAAGGATAGATCTACCGTCGACCGCACCAAGGAAAAAGACAGTCGTCGTGATCGCTGGAGTTAACAAAGCGGAAGCTCTCGTAGCAATTTATATACATACGACCACCACAATCTCCCCTGCCTGACACACTCTCCTACTGCTTGCTCGCTGTCACTTTGTCACACGTCCTGATTTTCACCACTCGGCTTGTATTACTACCGCGAGTTTGTGGTGTATGACACCTCAGCTGACCCCTAGCTGGCCCCTGGCACTTAGGACGATAGAGTGATCTTGGGAGAAGCCGACCAGTTGCTGACCCAGTCGCTCATGGTGACGGTCGCCTTGCTGGTCTCGACATCATTGGTCTTGCCCTGGCCAAGCAGGAACGTGTTGATGTACGAGTTCAGGTTCGCAGTCGTGGCGGACGGGAACTGGCAGTGGGAGTGGCCGCCAACGAGTGAGAAGCCCATGTTGGGGCCGACCCCCAGACCGGCGAAGATCATGCGCCCGGCCTTCATGCAGGCGGTCGTGCTGACGGGGCCGAGCCAGTCGATGTCGTTCTCGATGACGAACAGGCCGCGGGGCGCGACGAGTGCGGGCAGGAAGTGGAAGTCGCCCGGGATGGAGGTCGTCTTGCTGGTGTAGGTGTTGAAGCGGGGGGAGAACCAGGCGTTCTCGCCCACGATCTGCGAGGCGGTCTGGATGTTCTTGCCCTTGGACTTCTCCGAGTCGGAGATGCGCCAGCAGGCGGCGCCGCCGGAGCCGGACTCCTGCGGGATGGTCAGGGCGATGCGCTTCTCGAGCGCGCCAACCATGAAGGCGCCCTTGCCGTTGCGGCTGCACCCCGTCACACCGAGCTTCTTGGGGTCGATACCCGTCGTGGCCGGGCCGAGCTGCTCCAGAGCGTCGATGATGCGGCCCACGCACCAGGCCCACGCCGTGGTGGCGCCCGCCGAGTGCGACCTGCCGAACAAGTCGAAGAACCAGCCCGTGCCGTGGCTGTTGGGGTTCGACTGGGCCGCGCAGGCGTCGTTGCCGAAGTTGATGCGGCCCACGCCCGAGGGCACAGGGATGGAGATGCCGCCTACGCCGATGATGGCGGGGCCGCCCGTCGTGCCGCCGGCAGACGGCTTGGTGACGCCCACGGTGATTGACTTGGTGTTGCTGCCGACCTTGATCGTGATGGCGATGTTGTTGCCGGACATGGTGGCTGTGACCGAGTCGGGCGGCGGGGGGTAGTCGCCCAGCACGTACTGCTGCAGCTCCTTGCTCATCTCTTCCTGTCGGCACTTCCAGTCCGAGGCGGACGCCACCGCCTTGCCGTCCGCGAATTTCCAGGGGTCGGGCAGCTGCTTCTCGTTGACCGTGGCATAGCTGGACGCCGTCGAGCAGGTCTGCCGCTTGGTCGCGCTGAAGATCTCCGACGCCGGGAACGCAGCGGCCGTGCCGGCCAGGAGGAGAACTGTGAGGCTGTGCATTGTTGTGTCTCTGTCTCCGACTTGTTGGACTGCCCTTTGTTTCAAGAGGTGGAACGGGAAGCTAAGGAAGGCCGACGACCACGAGGTCAGGAATAAGGATGAGATTTCAGCAAGGGATACCCTCTGCAAGTATGTATGTACGACAGCCAGCCGGCAAGTGGCAGACGCGTGTCCCGACTCCCTGCTCCCGGCAGAAGAGCTTTTATGTACAAACCGCTTTGATAGGCATCTTTGGGCGGCTCGTGGCCTCCGTTGGCCTCCGCTGTTGCAGGCCAACCATGAGACCATCTAAACTGAACCATGGGAGGGTACCGCCGCGGCGCTAGCTGTGGGAGTGGAGGAGGAAGAGGCGGAGAGAGATTGAGGATAATATGGATATTTGGTGCGGCATTGGGCAATATTCTCCAACTTATTAATGTACCCCAACGCCAAGTGCCGTACCTTGATTTGAACTCTTTTGGGTTTTGGCGGCACTGGCTGCCGACTCGTTCGACACACGCATGCGTTCCATAATACTGTTGTGGTGCTGGGCTTGTCAGGGGCACAACACAGAGGCGAGGGGATTCCTTTGACTGTTTCGCCTGGACCAACGCAGTGGCACGAACAAAGCACGAGTAAATGCAATCCTCTTCGTTGCTGACTTTTGGCATTTCCTTCTTTCTTTTTCTGTTACCTCTTGTTGACGTTGCAGATGAAAGTACCGATTGCAGTGCGAGGAGTTGTGTGGAGGCGGGAGTTTGATGATAGTCGAGAAATCATCACCCAGTGGAGCCTGACAGTAACACAAACCACAAACTGGAACCTTAGGTTGTACGGGGATGATCCCCGACCAAGCACCCTAGGTTAGTATATCTCCCAACTTGGCGGTCTCTTTTTGTTTGCCCCGCATCGGCAGAGACACCCCGCGACAGAGCTGTTCCAGTGGGGTGTCGTCGGAGTGCCAAGTCCCGGGATAAATGGCTTTCATCCGCGCTCCGTCGTCGTAAGACCATACACCAGTAGTCCCGGGCCCAACCAAATTTCTCTGGTAGCCCTCACATATCAATCTCCCATTACCAGTCCACGGTGAGCCACCGCTGCGTGGACGGCGCCAGAAGAGGCAGGTTATGTGTCTTCTTCGCCTTCCATCCTGCTTGCCAACCACGGCGCCTCGTCTAGTTTGCAATGACTGGCAGCGGACGGGCATATATTCTTCGAGTGTCGGCAGTAGGGACTGAGATCATGTATCTGTTCGCGGAGTTCGGCATGGCCAACCCGGTGTGGCTAGTGATGACGCACACGCATGCAGTCCCGGGCGCATCTGTCCCTCAGGCTGCCTCCCGAATCCATGCTGTTTCTTGCATCCATGTTGCGACTCTGTGAGGAAGCCTGCCCGCTCTTGGTGTTGACCCGGTCTTGGCCGCGGGGGACTGATATTCAGGGACAGACTGAGACAGATTTGGGGCCGGCTTGGCCGTGGAGCTCCTTTTCGATCACTGTGGCTTGGGGTTCAGGGTAAAATCGAGGCGTGATAGTACCAAGCCAACTGAGAGCACCGTTCCACGTGTTGCATCCGCATATATCTAGGTAGCTACGTATACGGGCCGTCCGCCAAGGGGCACATCTCAGGACCTCACTGGCGGAAGATCTTTGGACAGCATCGGAGGTTAAGGGGACAGAAGCATTCGGAGAAAAAGTTCTCGTGGTCCTGACACCCCAAGAGATCTCCCCGCAATGGTCATCACCGCTTAAAGTCTTCCGGGGTGTTTATCCGGGGCCAAGGCGGGCCGTACCACGGAGCAATGGGCTGCTGCTACTATGTGCGCACAACGCTCCTATCAGGTTGTCTTGTCGCTCGGCCAAACGGATGTCTCTCAGAGAAGAACTCGAACTTGCCCCCTACCTCCGAAGAGAATTAAAAAACACATTGATTTGAAGAGATCCGGCTCTGAGTTCTACTTAGACATTGGACTAAGTGCCTTGAGCTGCCTTGCAGAAGAATCATTTAACTAGGAATTACTAGTAGCTAAACCACGTGTGATACGAAGTTCTCACATTATCCCCTAAAACTCGGAGTATGGACATCTACATAGTATACTACGAGTAAGTTAGTTGCTCCTTTGCCTAGTACTATCTCAATTACATGTTGAGGATGCACATCGAAGAGGAATGAAGCGGAACAACCGAATCGTGCTAGTACTAGTCCCTACTACCTACATAGGTATGTCTAAGACGAAAAGAAAAGATAAAAACACCGGATAGCAAAGTCAGAGGCCTTTTCCGTACCGATAAGTTGAGAGCGACATTCGTCATAGAGTTGGTTGTGGAGGAGAAGGAGAAAAAAAAAGGAAAGAGTCTCACAGTTACACGAAGCCTTTGATACTTGAGTGGAACCTCATCAACGGATGTAAGACGGGCAGAATGTGAAGTGGAATCACAGGTGGCCCTGCATCTCTTGGCCGTCTCCTCTAGCGTGGCTTTGCAGTGGCTGTACACTGCTGGAATGACAAATCAAGGGAGGGAGAATGTTCTGCGTCCTATTTTGTTCGAAGCCATAAGCTCGACGTATCGCTGATGACTCGGCCTTCATCTCCTTGCCCAACCACTTTTAGAGAAGAAAGTATCACAGAGGAAAAGGAACAAACAAAATGTCGGACGAGAAATCATCATCACTGCCGCCGCCTCCTTTTCCGATTGAAAACGAAGCCGGCGGGACACCTGCACAGAAGAGACTTCCGCTGGAAGAGGAGGTGCAGGCAGAGGCAGGAGGCCTAATCCCGGCCACTGGCGGCGGCCCGACACCTCTCCAGCCGCCGCGGGCCATGGGCGGTCCCGAGCCGCCGCCCTACGCCAAGGACGTATCAACCACGGGCGACGACGCGATGATCCCCCCCGGCACGGTCCGGCTCGCAGACCGCTTCATCCACGCCTCGGACTCCGCCTCCGACGCGTCCTCACCGCCGCTGTACGGCCTCTCCAAGCCGATCGGCTACTTGCGCGACACGGACCAGACCGTGCAGCTCGAGCGGCTCGACTACGCCCTCAAAGGCCTTGGCGGCTCCGCACCCCGCGTGGCGGCGAAGAGCAAGCTTGTGTACTACCTCAGGAGACCACCGCCTATCACAGGCCCGGCGTTTCCGTACGTTGCGGAAAGCGCGAGCAGGACGACGTTGGGGAGCGTGGGTTTTAGGACGTTTCGGTCTGGATTTGGGTTTGGGACTGGTGGTGGTGGTGGGTGGAGGGCTTGGAGGGTTGTGAAGAAGAAGGTAGAGAAGAAAGGAGTTTTGGATTTCGTGGAGGAAGGCGAGGCGATTTTTGAGGTAAAGAGGAGGAAGGTCGGGGGGTGGAGGGATCGGGGTGGGAGTGGGAGTGGGAGTGGCATTGGGATTGGTGGTCCAACGAGCTCTTCGTCATCGCCGACGTCGTCGTCGTCATTAGGGGAAGTGTTCGAGTGGTTTGACCACAAGGGTACGCTGATCGCTGTGGAGGACGAGGGAGAGGTGCAGGGGATGCATCGCCTGGTGGTGCTGGTGGCGCTGGATAGGCGCACGAGGGACGCGCTGGTTGCGATGTGGTGTTTGCGGCTGTGGGGGGTTATGGCGGAGAGGAATAGGTTTGGCCGCTGATTTTTCATACAGGTGAGTCGGGTGGGCTGTCCATGGCTCTCTTCGCCCGTGCTGGTGGGCTCCTGGGGACACTTGAACTGACAAGCCGGTGGTGGCAGCGAAACGGCGGAACTTCTCGAAACATCACGGAGGGGCCAGTTGAACTCCCTCTGTGCGGGATACGGTTAGTTTTTCCTTTTATCGCAGGAGGGCGTTTCCCACAATACTAGATTCTGCATGCGAACATCAGCCCCATCATCAAAACCATCTAAATACTATCATGCCGGGCCTCCTCCTCTCGCTTTAAAAGCTCGAGACGGCCTAGCACCGTATAACACCACTCAGCTTCTCCTTTGCCCAGACCTCTCATTCCGTGACCTCCCCCTTTCCCTCAGTCAGCGCCCACGTCCGCCACGCCACGAACCTATCCGGCTTTACCAGCACGCATCCAGACTCGTTCACACCGCGCACCATGCGCATTCGAAGTACGTATCCTCGTAGTCCTGGCCATAGCCAATCGAAACCACCCTGATATCAATCCCAAGCACTCGTATAACTTCCGTCACCGCCACCCCCCGCGCTTCCGTCCACCAATACCCGTGAAACGGGCAAACCTTCCCTTCCCCGCCAGATCGATCGTCAACACTAGTCCACCAGGGATCGTCTTTCCCCCATACGTGCGGCAGACGACGTCCGGGCCTCATGGAGAAGCAATGGTAGAGCACCTCGTCCGGGTTCTCCTTCTCGGGTGCGACCTGCGCGGCCGTGACTTCATCGTCAGCCACGACGGCATCCGAGACATACAGCTGGCTTCATCTCGACGCCTAAGTTTTGCAACTCGTGCTCCGAGCTCATGATGGTCCACTGCAGGTCCGCGCGCCGCTTGCGTCCCCGGGGCAAGTCGGACGTAGATTCCTTCAGGGCCTGTCGACGGAGGCCCACGTCCACCTCGAGGAAGCCGAGCGCCGAGAAGACGTGGTCGTGATCGCGGAAGCCGTCGTTACCACGTTTGACGATTGAGGCACCGACGGGTTGGCGTTCGGGGGTGTATAACGCGAGGATGGAAGGGTTGGCTCTGCCCATTGGAAGGGATCGAGGGGGAGGGTTAGTTGTGCGTTTGTCATCATTTATCATCACCACCATGATCATCAGGGTCGCCTCCACTTGGGCCTGAATCAGGGGCTACGGTGAGGGAGGGACCGCTCGGGGACAAACTCACCCTTCAAAAAGTACGCAACTGATTGATGGGTAGATGCACGCGAACATTAGATGAACCTCCGTTCGGGGCTTTCCCTCCCTCGCGTTCTTGGTCGCAAACAATCACCAATACTTCCTTAACATGATATAGACTGAACTGGCTGCCAAGGTCATGCCTACGGCTCTCCATCCCTGTTCAGATTCAAAGGTACAGAACCTCTCTTTGCTTTTGCGTCGATGCCGCCTTTGCTTCAACAACCACCCAAGTTATTACACCGAAATAGTAACACTAGCCTGCCTAGGCGCAAGCCACTCACTGCCCCCATAAACGACGGTAAACACATGTTTGCCCGGCGCCAGACCATCCAAAATCGGTATCACCGCCTTCCCCCCATCACCCAACACCACAGGCCCAGCCCTAATCGCCCTCCCCTCCCACAGTGTGACATTCCCCGTGACGATCTCCCCCGGCCCGCCCGCCACGCCCACATTCACGCTCGCCGCCGTGCGCAGCAGCGACACGGCTACGGTGGCGTTCACGAACGTCGGCCCCGTGGGCGGCTCCTGGTACCCGTTCGAGGTGAGACTCCAGTCCTTCTGAAACTTGCAGGGAACACAACCCGGCCAGTACCACCTCGGCAGACGGCCCGTGACTGGGTTGCGGTACGCGAACCACATCCGCTGGATATCCGGCCAGTTGAGCACTGTGGGACCGGAACCGCCGCGGAAGGTGGACTCGCGCTCGCCTACGTCGGGGAGGGTCACGTCTGGGATTGGACGTTGTTGCTGCTGTCGCTTGTCTGACGAAGAAGAGGAGGAGGAAGAAGAGGAGGAAGAAGAAGAGGAAGAAGAGTTCGTAGAGCTGTTGCGACCCAAAGCCCAGCCATTCAACCACCCGTTCGACTGCCAGTAGAACTCATCAATGGTTATATCCCACAGCTTCCACACGCCGTTCTCGTCTCGGATCATCTGGTCGTGGTAGATCGCACCATTAAAGCTGCCCGCGCTGGTCGTCGACGTGCTCGGCTGCAAGAGCCGCGATCGGCAGCTCGCGGACCGCCCGTCGTGCGAGGCGATGATCACGGGCTGTGGACGCCAGTGGAACGCGATGCTCGACCGCATCGGGTTTGAGGTGTTGCCGTAGTTGCTGCGGCAGATGGATGCGATCTTGTCGCGGCCCTTGAACCAGCCCGTGAACGGGGTCAGCTTGTGGCCTGATACCGCGTGGATGGCGCCCATCTGGTCGCAGCGGAGGTCGTCTAGGTAGAAGCCGTATGCCGAGGAGAGATTTTCTGTGCCGTCGAAGGCTGCGGCGCGGGCGAGCTTGCGTTTTAGATCGGCTAGGTCTTTGTTGGGTGCTACTGGGGAGGTTTCTGGGGAGGAGAAAGGCGGAAGGATGTTGTTGCGGCGAGGACCGATGGGGAGGAAGTCTGGCACGATCCTGTTGACGGGCAGTGTGCCGCCGTTGCCCCATCCGCGGACGTAGTCGGCCGCCACGATGGGTGTGACGTGGAGATCGCGCATCTTCCACAGCCCGTCCTCCTTGACGAACCGGTTGCGGAAGACGCTGAACTCCCAGGATGCGGTCTGGTTGCGCACATCGCCGATCATGCCGATCTCTGTGCCCCTAGCAAGTGCTTCTCCTCCGCTGGGATCGACCTTGACGATAGTCGAAAACAGGATTCGGTCGTTGAGAATTCCGTAGGTCAGCTCCTCGGGGCCCATCTTGCGCTCGAGCACTTGGCGGATCCCCGCAGCTCCGGTGAAGGATCCGATCCCGTCGATGGTGACGGACGAGTTGGACGCGAACAGGTCGACCACATCGGTCCACATTCGCCTGTCGACGTAGTATCCGAACGCATGCTGCAGGTTGCGCACCTCGTCCTCGTCGTTCAACAGCGCGATACGTCGCGCCAAGTCGTCTGCCGTAGCCACCGTCGCGGGTGCTTCACCAACGGGACCCGGGATTGGCACCCCCGTGCTGTCGGGCGTGAAGTGGTACGGTACCAGGGGCAGCAGCTGGCCCCCGACGTTCCTCCACCCGCCGATGTACGGCCCTTCGTAGTAGGGATAGTAGTGTAGCAGCGAGATCCTCCAGCCAGCAGCTTCGGTCAGAACGTACTCGTTCTCGTAAATGCCGCCCTGGATGCGCGTCCCGCCCGCGCCGTCGCCCATGAAGCGCTGGCCGTTCCAGCGCGCCTTAGCCGAGCGCCCGTCCACCGACAAGCTAACGAGCGGGTTCTCTGCGATCATAGTATCGAGGGATCCAGGTCTGAGGCCGTCCATCCCGGCCGCGTCGTTGGCCAGCCATCTTTCGATGGCTCGGGGTCCTGTGGCTGTCTGGTTGCCCCATTGTAAGGTGCCCGTGTCGGAGAAAAGTGCGGCCATCTCGCCCCTGTCCCCGAACTGGGCGAGCTGCGAGAAGGTTCGTTGGACATCTTTGACTTCGCGGATCGACTCGACTCGCTCGAGATCCCTGGCAAGTGAGTTGAGTGATAGGGGAGCTGTTTGCTGGCTGATTGCCCCTGCGCTGAGCAGCACGATCGCTGCTACGACTGATGTCTTTGTAATGTTGGCCTTCATGGCTGCTTCCGTTTGCCAGGATAGTTGAAAGTACTCCTTGAGGCTCCTGGAGAATGGAGACAGACAGACAGATTCATATCACCTCACAGGAAGTCTCCTTGAAGAAGCCTCCTCCATTGTCCTACACACAGCTGGAATCCGATGACGCGTTGTCTTGTCTTAGTTGCTTACAACCTCTTTTCCCGCTCGTCGCTACGCAGGGGTGCGGATGTGATATTCCGCGGCCTTAATACCGGTCAACTAATTCCTTACCCCACAAACTCGCTAGGCGGCTAGATGGTGGGTTTATAGCCTCAACTCAGGATATGAACTCCCATCCTTTCATTTCGAGCATGGAATTCCCCTATTGGATAGCTCGGGGCCCTGACGTCGTCGTCGGACCAAAATTTCGGTACTTGGTTGGCTGACAACTTACAACTCATTGCGACACCATGTATAACAGATGATAGCCCTTTTTGCGTGGTTGTAAACCGCTCTAAGTAGCACGAGTGTAACCAAGTAGCTGCTTTGGAACTCTATAATCACAAAAGCTGTCGTGGCTGAGCCGGGGCGGTGAGCGGTTCTAACCATCACTTAGAAACCACCATGAAAGGTAACAGGTCTGTCTCACAACGATCTTCATACACACAACCTCTAATACATCCTCTATCCCATAGCAGTTCACCCATCAACCATAGCTTGATGGCGCAAAACATGCTTCCGAATCTTCCCCGATGCGGTCCTCGGCAGACCGTCAACAACACGAAACTTCTTCGGGATCTTATACCGCCCAATGAGTCCCCGCAAGTGCGCCGCCAGCTTCTCCTCCACCGTGCTATAACTGGCATCGCCGACAATGAGACCGACATCTTTCCCTTCTTCTCCCTGCGCACTCCTGAGCAACTCCATACTGCCCAAAACAACAAAAGCGAATCCAGCCTCTCCCCACTGCGCATCAGGCACTCCAACAACAGCAGCCTCCCTCACAGCCGGGTGACGAACAAGCGCAGCTTCCACCTCGGACGGGTAGATATTCTCCCCGCCGGAGATGAAGACGTCCTTCCGCCTATCCACGATGAACACGAACCCGTCCTCATCCCGCCTCGCGATGTCCCCCGTGCGAACCCAGCCCTCTTTCCCCTCCCTCGGCAACAAGTAATCCACCGCAGCTGAAGCTGAAGAAGAAGGCGAAGAAGAAAAGGAGGTATTCTCCTCTGCCCTACCAGCCCTGTCAGAGGAGGAGAAGAATGTAGAGGACGAGCCATCCCAATACCCCTTCGCAACACTCGGTCCCTCGATAGCGATCTCTCCCTCCTCCCCGTCCTTCACCTCGAACCCCCTCTCATCAAGCAGCGCCGCCCGATTCATCGGGCCAGCTCTCCCCACGCTCCCCGCCTTCCGTCTAATAACCCCCTCATCCCCAAGCGGCATAGTGAACACACTCCCCGTCTCCGTAGTTCCGTACCCATCGCACATTTTAACTCCTTTCTCAAGCCACCACAGCACCCTCTCAGCCGGATTCGGCGCGCCGCCCGTGAACACCGCTTTCAGTCCGTCCCATCTCGCCCTGCGCGCATCAAAATTGCCGGCCTTCGCCATCGCGTCAGCCATCTGCGGCACGCAGAAGAAGTGCGTGACCCCCAGATCCGCGATGCGTTCGTTAGTGAGCACGGGGTCGAAGCGGGGGCTCATGGCGAAGGTCGCGCCGCGGAGTAAGGGGGCACCGACGCAGATCGCCAGTCCGATCATGTGGAAGATGGGCACGTCGACGAGGAACACTGAGGAAGAATCGACGGAGGCTTTGATGCAGAAGTTGAGCCCGGTGGCGAGGAGGTTTTGAGGCGTGAGGCAGACGCCTTTGGGACGGCCTGTTGTGCCGGATGTGTAGACTATTACGGAGGTGGTGGTTGGGAGGGGGAGGGGGAGGGGGAGGGTCGTATCTTCTTCGGTTGGTGGGGTAGGGGGTGGTGTGAGGGCAATGTTGCCGGCGGTAAGGGCTGTGAGGGTAGCGTCTATCCCTATGGTGTCAGTCTGAACGGCAGTGATGAAACTGTCGAAGCCGAGTTTGCGGCACCCAGACGGCAGTAGTAGCAGCTCATCAGATCCGAGGCGGTGGTCTGCCGTAGCCGACTGGCTGCAGTAGTACAGGACCTTGGGCGTGCAGTCCCAGATGAGTTTGGACAGCTCAGGGGCTGCGAGTCGCCAGTTGAGCGGGACGAAGATGGCGCCGAGTCGCATCAACGCCTGGTGCAGGACGACGACGCAGACGCTGTTAGGCGACACCACCGCGACGCGGTCGCCGGCGGTGATGCTCTCGCGGGACGAGAGGTGGACGGCGGCGCGCTGGACGGCGGCATCCAGCTCGCAGTAGGTCCAGCGGCGGTTTGTGGCGAGGTCGATGCATGCCAGGGAGGTTGGCCGACGACAGGCCTGTAGGGATAGCGGGTCGTGCTCGTAGTAGGAGGGTGACGCAATCGGACTTTTGCTAGGCTCGGATCGGTGAAGAGCCATGTTGAATAGTTCAAGATATCAACGACGGGTGAGTCAAGAGTTAGAGAAAGAGGGAAGGCTTTGTAAAGCAGCAAATCCAGCTCTTACGGCCGAGAAGGAGGTTGAACGGCGGAAACAGATGCCAGAGGCTGTTGATCGGAGAAAAATGAGAGTCAGGGGCCAGTGACGTTGGCCAGGAGCTATTCACCGAATCGTAGTATGCCCCTTTTTTTTTACACTTCGCCTCTCTGCCTAGCATGTCGTCGTTCGGTTGCCCTTGCCGTCACTCGACCTGCCCCAGCTGACCATTACGGCTGTCCGACGGGATCATGACGGCATAGGGGTAGGTGACTAGCATGCACGCCGAAGCGCTGGTGGCTGAAAATGGGGGCCGTCTCCTCTCACTTGCAGATCCCAGGCGGATAGCTGTTTGTTGTCAAGCCAGGAATCTTGCTCGTCAATACAAAGCGAATCGATGGCCCCGTAGCCCAACTAGGACCACATGGCATGTCTGCGAACCAGTCACCTGTGGGGGTAAGCAAGGGATGCAGACGCAGCTGCAGCTGCTGGTGCAGCGGATGGCGGGGGCCAGGTTCAGTCAACCGTCCGCGTTGGTTGGATTAGACGAGGGGCTGAGGAGTAAGTACAGTACATACCTACATCTCCTCATTGTCCCGTCTGCAGATGAATGAAATGCTGTAGAAGAATCCACTTACGGATGTATTCGTGTGTGAGGAGCACTATCAAGTGGGTTTCTGGCTTCTCGCGTCTTGTACCCTCGCATGAGGGTCAGTCCATGACGTGGACGTTTCCGTCGATATACGCTTTCCGAGCCTGCATAAGCTGATGATGTAAGGGGAGCAAGTGAAACCCCACGGACCGTTGCAATGGGATTCGGGAGGTGTGGAGACTTGTAAAGACCGCATCCGACAGGCGCATGCTCCCTCGCTGGCTCGGGACAAGGCGAAAGGATTCTACAGTAAACCCTACGTGTTCGTCCCTCATTCTTTCTCAAAAGATCTGCCCAGTGACACTATTCCTCCTCAAGCGTAGTTAGAACAGAACCACGCGGACAAGCGGAGAGCTGGAAAGCGGGGAGAAAAACAGCTCGCCCACTTGGTGGTGTGATGACAGATCAGCGTCCTACGAGTTGCGAAAACCTCGGACTCTGCTTTTACCACCCAACGGGAGGGGAGACGCGATCTCACAGGCTAGTACTACTAGTGATCGGCGATGCCCATTCCATAACCCGGACGCCCCGAACTTTGACAGCGGGTAACGGCGTGAACGGAGGCATCGAGTTATCGTTACCCATACCGATGAGCTGTTGAAGAAAGACTGCCTCCGCCGCCAAACGTCAGTGACTGACGGCACGTCTGACTGTGGCGCGCCAAGACGTCCGAACCTCAACGGTTGTCGGCCAATCCCAGCAGCCCTAACAGCCCAGTACATGCGCCACATGCGGGGTTGGGGTTAATGTTAGTCCCAAAATGGGAAGCTTTCATCACCGAGCGTAGCATACCTCTCCCAAAGGAGCATGCGACGACAACGACGACGGTAATCTGACAACCGAAAAATAAATTTTCTGCGTCGTTTTATTGTTGGAACACACATGCCTGCCGCGAGTGAGGCCAGTCAGGACAGTCGAACGAAAAATCTGACAGTGACGCCTAAAGTTTGGGGGCGACGGGCTGTACCGCCATCCTTCGACAGGCGGCAACCGAGGGAAGAGGTAGAAGAAGTCCATCACAGCGGGGAGGAGGAGGAAACAGAAAGGAGGAAAAACGACATCCCTTGCTTCAAAGAGAGGGTGGTCAGAAACGGTTTATCGAAATTTCATTCTGCCAGTCACCCAACTTCCGAAAAGAACTGTACTAGAACTGTACTAGTAGGAGACACTGCACCTGTGTCCTTCATCCCTTACGTCCTCGACAATGATGTGTACCGACCTTACCATCGGCCCCCCCTCCTCCCCCGGAATTTGCGGCTTATTTGCATCGGTCCAAACTCCTGAAGGATCGATACGATTCCATGATTTCCCGAACTGACTGGTTATTACAGGCTTTCGAAGGATTCGATCGGCTCGCGAGACCGAACAATGAATGGCACATGCCGCACATGCCGTAGTGTTCAGCAGCAGCTTTGGTTCCTTTTGTGTCATATCCTAGGGATCTAAATTCGACCTTTACCGAATCACATGGTTAACTCGGGTCAGTCTGGCACTTTCTTGGCCAGCCGGGATATGTGAAGCTGGGTCCGGCGGCTAGAGGACTGCACGGGTGGCTGACAGGCGTATTCAGGTCTCCTGATCGGCTTCACACCCACTGACAGGGTGGCATGCTAGCTTCTATGTTGAGTGAACACTGTGGCCAGAGAAGGGCCAAAGGTCAAGTCTATCGGGTCTCTCCTCCTCGCAAGTTCCATGGTCGATGGATTTATATGTACAAGGCGTGAGAGGAGTGCCTTGCGTGCCGGGTACTTGTGCCTGTGACCCAATGGCCCTTCACTCAACTTCTACCCCCTTTTTTATTCAGTCTAGTATAAGTGATGACGACGGATAAGGATCGCGGACCCCTTGACCAACCCATTTGTGAATCGCACTCAGCTACCTGTTACCATATCACGTAGTAGCTCCTAGTACTGCACGTGAGGCTTTGGTGCCCTTCTTTCATCTTCGTATCAAGGGCTCGAGTGACAACATCATTTCATCAGTCTTTGCACTTATTAATCCGAGTAAAAAGTTACTCTTGTTCCCTTTCCCTTAACCCCGCAAGCTACCTACTCCCTCCCTACTACTAGCTTGAGCACCGGCTTCACCCATACCGAATCGCCCATCCACTCTAGCCCCCGCGAAACGTACGGCCGTAGGCTTCGGCCGCGAATCACGAACTTTTCGGATTATTAACACCATCAGGAGTTGCAATGACCGCAGAAGAGATAATGGCAGGTACAAGTGCGGCGACCAGGCCCGCTCCTGACGGCCTCACATCTCTGGCAGCGAACGCAGCGGCGGAGGCGGCACCCACCGAGGACAATGAACTCCCGCCCACCGCGCGCTGGACTGACCGCCTCGCGTCGCTGATCCCCTCAGCCTCGTCTTCTTCTTCACTCCCCCCGCTGGCAAGCACCACCAGCCCCTCACCCAACGTCACCCCCGGCCTCATCCCCAATGGCCCTCACACTCCTCCATCATCGCTCCCTGACCAGTACCCAGCCCAGGCCTCATCCCCTAACCTCCTCCCAACCCCTTACCCGTCCCCTCCCCCCTCGACCTCCTCCTCGTCCCCATTCGAACCTATCGCAATAATCGGCATGGGAATGCGTCTCCCAGGCTCCGTGACATCCTCCACAACCTTCTGGGACCTCCTCATCAACAAGCGCAGCGGTCGGTGCCGCGTACCCACCTCAAAATACAACATTTCCACCTGGGGTCCTTCCCCTTCCACTCAAGGCCAGAACCAGCTCTTCCACGTAGCCAGCTCGCACGGCTACTTCCTCTCCCCAGAGACAAACCTCTCCAAGATGGACGCGGGCTTCTGGTCCGTCAGCAGACACGAGGCCGAGACGATGGACCCGCAGCAGCGGCTCTTCCTGGAGGTCGCCTACGAGGCTTTGGAGAGCGGCGGCGTCGCCGGGAAACTGTTCGGCAGTGGAAAAGACATCGGGGTGTACGTCGGACAGATGGGCGACGACTGGACGGAAATGGAGAGGAGCGATCCGCTGAACCTGGGCACGGTCCGGGCGGAGGTGTACGGTGATTATATCGTGGCGAATAGGGCGAGTTACGAGTTTAACTTTACGGGACCGAGGTGCGTTGTTTTGTCGCTGTGACTACCTACTAGTAGTCACTCACTCTCATTCACTCCTCGTCTTGACTTCCCCCGTTCTCTCCCACCGGTTGTGTCTGGTCTGATTAGGTTTCAGCTGATCTCACATGTTTGACCCCTTTCCAGCATGGTGGTGCGCACAGCCTGCTCGTCCTCCCTCGTGGCCCTCCACCTGGCCTGCCAAGATATCCACGGCGGCGCGTGCTCTTCTGCCCTGGTCGGCGGTGTCAACCTCGTGACGTCGCACCGCGACAGCGTCGTGATGGCGCAGCACAGCGTCCTGTCGCCGAGGGGCGAGTGCAGGTCGTTCGACGCCGACGCGGATGGGTTCGGCAGGGGCGAGGGCGTGTCGGCCATCTACATCAAGAAGCTGTCCGACGCGGTCCGGGACGGTGATCCCGTCAGGGCCGTGATCCGCTCGACTTGCGTATCGAACGACGGGAGGACGCAGGGGATCACGCTGCCGGACCCCAAGAGCCACGAGAGGCTGATGCTGAAGGCGTACAGCCTTGCGGGGATCTCGGACGAGGAGGTGAAGCGGACGGCGATGGTGGAGTGTCATGGCACTGGAACGCCTGTGGGTTACCTCCATACCTGCTCGACTGCTCTGTCTTCGTCTTCCCTTTCCCGGTTACTACACGTGACGACCTGCTGATGCTAGAGTGATGTGCGACCAACCAACCATCAGATCGGCGACCCGATCGAGGTCGGCGCTGTAGCCAACATCTGGGGCAAGGACGGCATCCTTATCGGGTCCGTGAAACCGAACATCGGCCACGGTGAGGGGGCTTCTGGCATCTCGAGCGTCATCAAGATGGTGCTCGCTCTGGAGAGGTTGACCATCCCCCCCAACATCAACTTCAAGACGCCGAATCCACGAAGTGAGCCAAGCTTCCCATGAGAAACCGGCCAGCTTGTGATGGGGACGATGGGGCTATTCGCCCCTGAATCATCAGTCCGTAGATGTGCTGCTAACAACATGGCAAACCCTTTTGTCGTGCTTCCGTAGTCCCATGGAAGGAGGCGAAACTTACGGTCCCAGTCGAGCCGATGCCATGGCCAAGGGACCGACTCGAGAGAGTCTCTGTGAACGGGTTCGGCATCGCTGGCACGAACGCCCATGTAAGACCATACTAGCCCAGGCCAGCATCTGATGAGACAACTGACCACCCGCCTAATACGTCATTGATAGGTCATCCTCGAGTCCGCCGCTGCAGCAGGCGCGTCTCGGTCCACCGATACCGAGGAAGAGGAAGGACGAGGACCCGAAGAATCCCCGCAGCTGCCACGTCTCCTCGTCTTCTCCGCTAAGCACTCGGACTCCCTCTACCGGTCCGTCGACACTATCAGAAGCTACATGTCCCACAACCCCTCGGCCAACCTCCACGACATATCCCACACCCTCGCCACAGGCCGCTTTCACCACCGCCCCCACCGCGCATTTGCTGTCATGTCACCCCCCTCAACCTTCGAGCTGTCATCATCGGCCCCCTCCTCTTCCTCTTCCTCCGCCTCCTCAGCCACCGCCCCTATAGTCTGGGTATTCACAGGCCAAGGCGCTCAATGGGCGCGAATGGGCGCTTCGCTCCTCCAGCACTCCCCTCTCGTCCGACACCGCATCGCGCACCTCTCGTCTCTAATGGCGACCCTCTCCGACGCCTCTCCCTGGTCCCTCGAAGACGCCATCCTCGCCCCCGCATCCACATCCCGCCTGAACGAAGCGGAGGTCTCGCAGCCCTGTCTCGCTGCACTGCAAATCGCGCTCGTCGACCTGCTCCGGTCCTGGGGCCTCCACCCTCACGCGGTGCTGGGTCACTCCTCCGGCGAGACGCCGGCTGCATACGCGGCGGGCTACCTGAGCGCCGAGGACGCGTTCCTGATGGCGTACCATCGCGGCAAGGTCACGGTCCCCCTCAAGGAGATGCACAGGGGCGGCATGGCGGCTGTGGGCATGGGCGCCGTCGAGGTTCAGGGGTATCTCAGGGAGGGCGTGATCGTGGGTTGCGACAACTCGCCGGAGAGCGTGACGCTCTCTGGGGAAGCAGAAGTGTTGGATTCGGTGATGGACGCCATCAAGGCAGCTAGACCCGAAGTGCTCTGTCGCAAACTGCTGGTTGAGTGCGGATACCACTCCCCGCAGATGTGGGCGGTGATGCCGCTTTTCCATGCTCGCACCACGGGGCCTGAAGACGGGCTGAGCGCTGCTGCTGTTGAGGGCCTGCGGGATGGGCCGCCGAAGGTACCGTTCTACTCGACTGTCTCGGCGCAGCTGGAGACGGATTTGTCTCTGGCGCACTTCGAGAAAAACATGGTCAGCCCCGTGCTATTCGACGGGGCGGTGCGCGCGGCCGTGCGAGATCTGCCCGGTGCGACGTTCGTGGAGATAGGCCCGCACTCTGCGTTCGCGGGGCCGATCCGGCAGATCATGGCTAGCATGGGCAACAGTACGGCGAGCTACGTGCCTACGCTCGTGCGCGGGAAAGACGCGCTGGAAAGCGTGCTGAGGACCGCGGGCACGCTGTGGAGCGCCGGCCAAGATATTGATGTTGGTGCTGTCGTCAAAGAGTATGGTGACCAAGACAGACTAGGGCGGCTGCTCACGGACCTGCCGACGTACCAGTGGCGATACACGGAGGACCATTGGCTCGAGAGCCGCATATCGCGCGAGTGGCGCAACATGAAGCATCGGCACCACGAGATCCTGGGAGCCCGCGTCCCGGAGACGGGGGACGGCGCGCCGGCCTGGAGGTGCAAGCTCAGGCTTGAGGACGTGCCGTGGCTGCGCAACCACGCGTTTGACGGGAGGACGCTGTTCCCGGCGAGTGCGTACATCGCCATGGTTGGCGTGGCGGTACGGCAGCTGGCTAGTGGGCTCGCCGGAGGTGGGTCGTCATCATCATCACCCCAGGCAGACTTCTCGCTGAAAGACATTGCGTTCCTGGCTCCCCTCGCCCTCACCGACGACGACGCCGTCGAGGTCGTCACGTCGCTCACACCTCGCAACCAACACTCCGCTACTCCCATCCTGGAGGAAGAAGAAGGAGGAGAAGGCATGTGGTACGACTTCGCCATCTCTTCCATCCCCTGCTACGGTAGCGACGTCTGGACCCGCCATGTCACGGGCCGATGCCGCGCAGGCTCAGATCTCACACCCGTCGCGGACGCGGAGACGCTAGCTATCGCGTCGGGGGGCACGATTCTGCCGAGGAAGGTCAACGCCACGAGCTTCTACAACACGCTGCACCAGCGCGGCCTGCAGTACGGGGGCCGGTTCAGGGGTATGTCGAATGCGAGCGCCGACGTGACTCCTAACAAGATGCAAGGCGTCAGCAGCGTCGAGACTTGGTGCTCGCCCGAAGAGAAGGCGTACTACCCCACGCTGCACCCGGCAGTCGTGGACGCGAGTTTCCACGTCCACATCGTCGCGGCGTGTCGGGGGCTGGAGCGTAACTTCGAGTCCGTCTCTGTGCCGACGTTCGTCGAGGAGGTGTACCTGAGAGAGATTCCGCGAGGTGATGCGATGGCGGCAGAAGGGCTCCCGGCGCCGTACCGCGTGGTCGCTGAGGTGGGGAGGAATGCACAGGGACGGGAGACTAGCAGCCTTACGGGTATTTGTGGTGATTCGGTCGTGCTTCGCGTGAGGGGGCTGGAGGTGTCGCCGTTGAGTAAGAATGGAGGGCTTGGTCGTCCCGCGAACAGGCTGAGCGAGGTCGAGGCTGATGATCCGCACGCGGGGGCTAAGATCGAGTGGAAGGCAGATATCGACTTTGTCGATGCAGCGAGCCTGATTCGCCCATTAACGGACAATGTCCGAGTGAAGCTTCTAGAAGCATTCGTTGACGGCGTCGTTCAAGGCGGCGACGAGGACATGATGGCCGCTCTAGCGATTGACGTCCTCAGTTCTCTTGGGACCAGCCATTTGCTGCCGATAGCCCGCGCAATTGCCGACAAGGCTTTACGGGCACGGAATGGCCGCATCGGAACGGATAAGGCGGAGGGAGATCCGATGCAGGTGGACTCCGAAGACGCCATGGTTCTTGACGAGGCGGCCACCAACGAGTCATCGCCAGCATCACTCGAAGGTGACAGCAGCACTCTGACTTTGTCCCGGGCCTACGACGCTATCGCAAGCTCCGATATCGACCACTCGGACCTTCTCGCCCTTCTGGGACACAAGAACCCGAGGATGCGCATCCTAGAGATTGCCGTTGCAGGTGGCGGCGACGATGGCCGCATGGCCTCCACAGTGTTGCAGGGACTTCGCTCACCCCGGGGTGACCTGCTGTACGGCACGTACGTGTACGCTGCCGCATCGGAAGCAGAATTCGCCAGTGCAAAGACACGGTTGGGCTCTATCAAGGGGATACGATACGCCGTTCTCAACCCCGCACAGGATCCCGTTTCGCAGGGGTTTGAGGAGTCATCCTTCGACCTCATCATATCGTCATCGCTGCGGCCCGGGAGTCTACCTAGCTGCCGGATGCCATTCGGCGCCGCCGCTGCCGCCCAGGTCATCCTCGCTACATCGAAGAAGCTGTTGGGTTCCCGTGGCCGACTCTTGGTGCGCAGCCTCAACCGCTCCTCCCCCGTGGTCGAATTTCTCCTCGGCGATGAGCACCAACCTTGCAGCGCGGCGACGGACGTCCACGACGCATCCACGCCGACCCCTCCCGGAACGACGTCCCCAGCAGGTGCCACAGAAGCAGCCTGGCGCGACATCCTCAACCTCACAGGCTTCGCCGGCGACAGTGCCACAATCTGCATCGGCGGCCTTTCCACAACTATCCTCGTCCAACCCGCCCCAACTCCAACCTCAGACCCCGCCTTCCCATCCCCTCTCTTCCCTTCCCCTCTCTTCCATCTCACTCCCCCTCCCTCCCGGCCACCAGCAGTCCAAAGCAACCAAAACCCCTCGCTGCGAATCAGCATCCTCACCCTCAACTCCTCCCACCCGACCATCGCCTCCGTGACCTCCTTCCTCCGATCCGCCGGGGGGTACGCCATCGACTGGTTCATCGTAGGCCAGACCCTCCCTGCGACGCAGCCCTGCGTTTGCCTTCTCGACCTTGAGGGCACCCCTTTCCTAGATAGCGATAAATTGACTCCGGCGCTGTGGGTGGCGTTCAAGACGTCGGTCCTGTCGCTGCAGGACGACGAGGGCGTGTCGTGGACAGGCGGGCGGATGCTTTGGGTCACGGGCTCTGCGCAGGTGCAGCGCGTAGGTGGAGCCTTGACAGATGATCCGCGCTTCGCGTTGTCGTTGGGTGCGGCAAGGACGATCCGGCGGGAGACCGCCGTTGATCTGGTGACGCTTGAGCTGGACCGGTTTGATGAGATGGGGTGGGAAGGGGTCGTGATGCTGCTGCGCGGGTTTGAGGAGAGGAAAGGCGCCGTTGGGGTGGATAGGGATCTGGATCCGGATATGGAGTATGTGTGGTCGAGGGGGGAGATGTTGATCAGTCGGATTTTTGGGGTGCAGGTGCTGGCTGAGCTGAGAGGGAAGCAGGTGTCTGATGGGGCGAGGACAGCCCTCGTGATAGAGACACGTGGAGATGTAAGCTCCTTGGGGTGGAGGCAAGTTGATGGTACTGATCATCAGCGTATTCTTAGAGGCGACGAGGTCGAGATTGATGTTCGGTTCGTCGACCTCACGGCGCATGATCGCGACATCGCACTGCCGAGGCGCGGTGGCGTGGCTCTCATACAGCCCGATGCTGGTGCTGGCGCTGGCCAGGCTGGGCTCAAGGGGGCTGGAGTGGTGAGTCGTGTCGGCTCGGACGTCAAGGGGTTTGGTGTCGGTAGCAGGGTGATGTTCTGCCACGAGGCGAGTCTTGCGACGTCGCTCACTCTGCAAGAGACCTCCTGCGTCGAGATTCCGGCCGGGCTGGAGATGGAGGAGGCCGCTGCTATGCCCTCGTCGTACGTGACGGCCCTGTACGGACTTGCGGAGGTCGCGAGGCTGGAGCGAGGCCAGGTGAGTGCGAGTGCCTTTGATGTCCCCCCATCGTTCCCTAGAGCGGTGACATTCTCCACCTCCACCCTCCACCCTCCCTAGCAAGCAAGGCAGACACCACTGACGAGAAATCCCAGTCTGTTCTGATCCACGATGTAAGCGATCCAGTCGGCTTGGCGGCCTTGAATCTGGCCCATCATATTGGCGCGAAGGTAGGCACAGCAAATTGACGAATCTCGGGGGCTGGTTTTGCTGATGGCTGAAGAAACTATTGCTGACTGACTGCCGTGGTTGTTTGTTTGCCTCTAGATATTCTGCACAGTAGCCGCGGTCGACGACTTTGTCGGCATGTACGACTCGCTCGCTGCCCATGGCCACAGCGTGTATATCTCGAAGAACGACACCTGGAAGCACGACATCCTTGCCACCACGCGCGGAAGAGGAGTCCACGTCGTGGTGGTCGGCACTTCGAACTCGGACTATCTCCTCGACGCATCATGGAACTGCGTCGCCCCCTTCGGCCACGTTATCCACATCGGCGATGGCGGACTAGGAAGCAGCCGTGGAAGAAACAGCCGCCTTATGGACCCGGGCTCTCTCGGCCTGAACCTGACGTTCACAACGGTGAACATCTCCCAGCTCGTCCGTCACCGCCCCGATCTATGCGCTAGGCTCATCGCTAAATCCTTCGAGCTCGTCAACGACCAAGACGGGTCGGGGCTGGTGGTGCCCCTCGACCTCGGTCCGGTGGTGGGAGGCATCAAGACAGTCGACGCAGCTCAGATTGAGGACGTGTTCAGCACGACGACGCACCAAAATCACCAGCCCACACACCAGATACAGCACATCGTGGTCCGCCTTCCCGATGACAACGCGAACACGTCTCGATCATCCCTCAAAACCCTCACCGTCACCCATCGCCGCAAAATGGCCCTCCGCGCCGATAGAACATACATCATCGTCGGCGGCGTGGGCGGCCTAGGCCTCGCGACAGGCCGCTTCCTCATCGAGCGCGGCGCCCGGTCGCTCATCTTCTTCTCACGGTCCGCCGCCTCCTTCGCCGAGCGCAACCCGCACTTCGCAGCCGAGTTCTCCGCAATGGGCTGCCGGGCACACTTCATCTCAGGAAGCGTCTCTTCGGCCTCCGACGTCGCGCGCATGGTTTCTTCAGTTGAGTGCCCCGCCGCGGGGGTCATCCACGCCGCCATGGTCCTCCAAGACTCTCACCTAACCGACATGACCTTCGCACAGTGGCAAGCGTGCGTCGAGCCGAAAGTCCAGGGCACCTGGAACCTGCACTACGCTCTTCTGGAAAGCGGACACGAAGACCTCGATTTTTTCGTGCTCTTCAGCTCCCTGTCGGGCGTCGGAGGCCAGATAGGCCAGGCGAACTACGCGGCGGCCAATGCGTTCCTGGACGCGTTCGTGCAATACCGCCGCTCCCGCGGCCTGGCGGCGTCGGTGGTCGACATAGGTATCATGGAGGAGATCGGCGTGCTGAGCCGGAACAAGAAGAGGCTTGACGCGCTGAGGGGCACGAGCCTACATTTCCTGCATGAGAGGGAGCTGTTGGATGCCGTGGAGTTGATGATTCTAGAGGGGGGCGTGCCGGAACGACGGGGTAGCGGTAATGACGACGGGGCAACGGTGGGAAGAGGAGAGAGGACAGTGACGGGAACAGGGACAGCAGCAGGCTTCGTCAGCAACGCCCAGCTTGCCATTGGCCTTCGCTCCAGCCCGAGTCTGCTGTCGCAGTCGTCATCATCGGCCGCCGGGCCGGGGATGGGTCGGTCTGGCTGGCAATCCGACCCTCGGGTAATCTTCCGCCGGAACGTCGACGTGGCTATTGCCCCATCTTCCTCTTCTTCTGGGCCATCGTCGTCCAGAACCAGTAGTGACGTCAGCCTGAAGGACTTCCTGGCCAGATGCCAGAATGATCCGGGCATCCTCGAAACCCCTGAGGCCGTGTCTCGGCTCGGTCAGGCGATCGGAGCGACGCTGTCTCGGTTTATGATGAGAGTATCCGGGTCCGGGGACGACGCGAGCGAGGACGACGTCGATCTGGGGGCGTCTCTGGGAAGCCTCGGGGTGGATTCTCTGGTCAGTGTGGAGCTGCGCACGTGGTTGAGACAGAAGGTGGGCGTCGCGGTCTCGGTGCAGGAGATCAGGGGCGCTCAGAGCTTGGGCGCGCTGGCGGCTCTGGCTGCGGAAAAGATGTTGGTTCGGTTGTTGCAGGGGTGAGTGGTGACCTATCTGTATACCTGCATAGGGGTACATACCCACCTAAGTAGAGAATGTTGTTAGTTGCAGCAGTCGCCAGCATGGCCTTGAGGGTGTGTCTGGCCAGGTGGTCAAAGCAACCCGAGTGCCCTGTTCCTGTTCCCGGACTTTGGGTTAGAGACTCATCGCGATCTTCAGCGTTCTAGAGGTTCGATATCCCCACAAAAGCTTGTGTAAACATGGCGATGAGTGACGAGTAGACCAATATGTATGACGTGTTCCTGCCTGCCACCGCCATCTCCCCGGCCCTGTTGGTCCTGGGCACGGTCGGGTCTGGCCTCGTTGCTGCGGCATCGCGAAGAGGGTGGTGATCAGCCGTGCAGTCTGTAAGAAGAAGCCCAGGAGAAAGAATCCTTGACCAAAAAAGTAAATGCGCGAACCGCAGTCTGGAACATGTGCGCCGTGTCGAAGAACCCGTTGCAATCTGACGACGCGTGAGAGAAGCTGGTGAGCTTTGCTACCCTCTTGTCAAGCATGATCCCCGGCGCCGGCTCGAGACCTAGGCACCATCTATCCCGCCAAGATCAGCAGGCAGTACCCCATCCCGAGCGAAACGCAGCATGCGCCTACCAGCAGACCTTATCCTCGCCCTCACCGTCTTTCAGGGTGGCAGTGGCGGCGAAAGCGGGAGTAGACCGCACTGTAATGCGACGTATCAGTTCTGCGGATGGTATCTTCAGGGAGCGCTCGGTAAGTGGACACTGGCTGTTTCGCAAATCCTCTCACTTCCGCGGCGGCGCGCTGATGATGGAAAGCGGGATTCTCAAAATATGTACCTAGGTTACACTGACGCGCTCAGAACGGGCATCTATTTCTGCCGAGACGACACAACGGCATCGTTGATCTTCGACTGCGGGCCGAGGGGTTGCTGCGGGGAGAACATCACGGCGCATTGCTGCTATACGGGCGGCGGCGGTGGCGACGGCAGCAGTGGTACCATCAATAACGGAGGCGGAGGCGGTGCGATAGATAACGTTGGCGGAGGCGGCGGGTGATAGCAAGAGACAAGCGCGGATGCAAAATTGTATGTAGATTTTTTGTCGCATCTGCGATATTTGTCGAGATCTGTTTTGCAGACGAGAAGCGTACATTGGAAACCAGATTTTGTGTTGTTCCCCCGCTCTCAACTCCTCTCCTTCCCCTCCCCTCCCTATCGCATCTCCCTATAGCTCTTCGTGCTTCCTCTGGCCACCAGGGGCAGCACCAGCACCGCCGTCCTTCCCAAAAGCCTTCACCTTCCCGTTGATGATGTCGATCAAGAACGCCTCGACCACCTGGGCCGTGATGGCTCCCCTCTCAGTAGGGTAAGGGTAGACGTCGCCGTTGCTTGGGTTCTGCACCGAGAGCAATGATTTAGAGTCACCCCCCGCCATCAGGCCCAACGAGGGGATCATCTGTGGGTACTCGTTCGCGTCGATCGTGGTGAACTGGAGGTATTCGCGGTACTTCTTCGCCAGCGGACGCATCTCTTTGAGGTAGGCTTCGCGGTCGGCGTCGGTTGTGATGAAGTAGTGGACGAGGGATTTCCCGGACTGTCGGGGGTTGAAGAGCCAGCATTAGGGACGCTCGCGCAACTGACTGGGCTTGAGTATGAGGGGTGGATAGGGGTAGGGAGGGTAGTGATGGGCCAGCGGAGGAAAGGCAACTAACGCTCATGTATTCCAGCTCGCTCCACCTTGTCAGTTCAACGATGACGGGACGCGTGCACAGCTTGACAAATTTCTGGAGAGACTCGATCGTGCTGAAGTCGTTGCCCGAGTGCTGCTCGTCGTCACGGTTGTTGAAGCACCCGATGGTCGATGACTGCTCTTGCGGCTCCGGTGGAGGGCCGACTGCAAACGAGTACCGGTCACGGAGGCGGCTGGCTAGCGACGCGAAGCGGTCTGCGAGACTGGTGTCTTCGGGCTCGATGTGTGCCACGAATACAAAGTCGTCGACCGAGAGGAAGGACGTGATATTCTTTTCGTCGAGTTTGGAGACTGAGGGGCGCAAAACGCGTCGAAGGAAGGGTACGATCCTGGACCCAGTTGGATAGCACGTTGGTCATCAGCGAGCCCTCCAAGGGCAGTGTAGTGCGGTGCAGCGCAGTGTCGACGGGAAGAATTAGGAAGCACTGACTCAGACGCCTTCTTCTTCCCTCGATACCGATCCATGCGTCCATCCTGATGGTACAGGCGGACGGCAGGGTACGACGCTACGTCGAATTCGTTACACAGCTTCCATCTCGTGGAGCAGTCCACGCTGATCACATTGTTGTCCCGCTCGGTTTCTTGTATCGACGTCCATTCCGTCTCGAAGGCTTCGCTCGGATCGCTTCAATATCGGTCAGCATATTATCACTTAGAAGTCGGGCGCGAGCGTGCATCGTGGGCAACTCGAGGCCGGCGGTGTTGGTCGCGGCTTACTGGGTAGGCTGGTTCGTTCAGGTTCGTTTGGGCAGGCACGATTTCGGTCAGCAGTGGCAAGGGGCACGAGACCGAAAGCTGGACGCAACGACAGCGACTTTGGGGCAACCTACATCGATAACTGTGCGGGTTTTAGTCCATCTCGTCAGCCTTCGTCTGAATGTCGTCCAATGGATAGAGGAGGGACTTGGGGGATACTCACAAGCTACCAATGTGTACTCGTTGGATCGGAGAGCTTTCCTCAAGCTCGCCTCGGTGGCATGGTTCCAGCCCAGTGCCCCATTGAACCCGAGAGCAGCGAGGAAACATAAAGTAGCGCGCAGCATCTTCATCGCTGAGGCATCATCGAGACAGTCTCGTGGAGAGTGGAAAATATTGAGGAAGAAGACAATGAGAATCCGGTGATAATGCTGCCAGGCAAACAGCCAGGAGGTCTTTGGATCGATCCTTTGCTCCCAAACCGCCAGACTCGACGTTCGCGGGGTAAGAGTTCAACCATGCTGACGCAGGGGTGCTTCAGGAACGGTTCCAGCCAATCATATCGCGGAAACCCCCTGTCAAGCAGGCCAAGCCTCCCTCAAAAAGAAGGTTATGGGCTGGATTCAGGGGTCTCTGAGCTCATGTGGGGTCGTTCAGGAGGCACACTCCCTGTTTCAGCGGACACTGACCAAGCACGAGCTATGCCGGACAGACAGACGGCGCGGCATGACGACTGGACTTCAGCGACGTCTTGATCCATTGATCCTTTCCCTCTCTTCTCCATGGACGACATCGTCAAGTATTCTTCAGAGTAGACCCCATGATGCCATCCTCATTCCGATCGACGGTGTTGCTGCTGGCAGCAATCGCCTCGCTCTCTTTCAGATTGGTCGTCTCTGCCGGCTCTAAAGATGTCGCCCAGAAACCCCTCCTAAGCTATTTCGAATGCCAGCATCCTCCATATCGAGTCCAGATTGTGTCGAAGTCGCCGTTGGTGATCTACATCCACGACTTCATCACGGCGCAAGAGCGAGAACACCTTCGAGACGTCACGTATGCCCCCTTTGTCCATCTTCTCCATCCGAACTCGACCATGCACAGTGCACGTAGTAGCGAACGTCAGGAAGAGAACCGCGCGCTAACTCGAATCATCACTCCAAAACCAAACAACACACAACAGAAAAGGCACATTCAGCCACTCAGCAGTGACCCCCAACGACGGCAGCGACGACTCCCGAGCGATCCACAGAGTGCGCACCTCGCAATCGACCAACGTGCCCCGCGACGCCGTTGTGCGGTGCATCGAGGACCGAGCCCTCGCCTTCCAGGGCCACGACGTCGCGCGACAACAGCTCGAGCCTCTCCAACTCGTCAAGTACGGCGCGGGCGAGCGCTACCACTTCCACACGGACTGGTTCACCGACGCGGCGCACCACGCGACCGCCGCCCTGGGCGGGAACCGGCTGTCCTCGTTCTTCGCGTATGTGCTCGCGTCCAACACGTCGACTTCTCCAGAACACGAGACCATCGTGGGCGGGGGCACCAACTTTCCCATGGTACAGGCGCCCGCCGACGAGAGGTGGTGCGACGTCATCGACTGCGACGAACCGTGGGAGTTAGGAGTCACGTTCCGGCCTGTCGAAGGGAACGCTGTGTACTGGGAGAATCTGCACCCCAACGGCGTGGGCGATCAGAGGACGCTGCATGCGGGCTTGCCGGTGACGAAGGGTGCGAAGATTGGGATGAATATCTGGACGAGGCAAGGGCCGCTGAGCGATGATATTAGGGGACCAGATGTATGAAGACCCTAGCAGTTTGGCAAGCAGGCGGCGCTCCTGGTTGGAGGACGGAGGTACGCAAGAGATGCTCCATAAAATACAACGAAGAAATCGCGAAGAAATCCCCACGGAATCCCCAAGATATCTTGTCAGTCCGGCGCTCCTATGCCGTGCGTCTCCGTCTACCTGCCTGACTGAGTACCTACCTAGGTAGGTAGGTAGGTAATTAATGATGACGAGAAGAGTGTCCTTCTATCAGTCTCGGCACTCTCATATGCCCGTATAACCTTTCCCTACGCTCCCTTTACACTTCCTCCCTATGCTAATGATTCACACGCAGGTTCAACACTCCCCGATAGCCCACTGAGTATCCGCCGACTTCTCGCCCACCACCATAACGCCGTCACCGCAGTTGTAGTACCGACTCATCCACACGACGTCAGACTGCTGATCGAACACCACTGCAGACACACAACGGGCCATAGAACGTTAGCTCGCGCTTTCAACACTGCGGGAGGGAAAGAAAAAACTCACGGTAAGCAGCCCTTAAAAACGTGTCCCCCAGCACATAATCCGTACTGTCCTGATCCGCCGGCTGCACGCCCAGCAAACACCCGTCACGGTACTGCTTCCAGATGAAATCCTTGTACCTCACACTTATGACCATATTCCCATTATTAAACCCAAACTCCACCCAGCCCTTCATGTCCTTATACGCGCAATCCACCCAATACGTCTTGCTCGCGTCCACCCTCGCATTGAACTGCGCCCCAATGATCGCCACGATGTCCTCGCGCATATAGCTCAGCGTCGAACCGCTGTCAATCAGCATCGGCATTGCAAATCCCCGTCTCGTGTACGTGGCTGTGCGGTTCTCTCCGGGCTTCGTGAGGCCGATGGAAGTCAGATTGACCCAGTACTGCAGCCATCCGGGGTCCTGCTGGTCGATGGGCGGCCAGATCGGGATCGGCTCGAGGCGGGCCGTGTACTTCCACACGTTGACACCTCCGAAGATGATCTCAGAGTGGCCGTCGCCCTCGCCGCCGAGGCCGAGAGAGAAAATGGGCGCCTTGATCAGGCCATACGCCCACATCATCTGCATCAGGGTATAGGGGTAGGGTGTCGTCCAGGGGTAGGTGTAGCCTAGGCCGAGGACCCCGGCATAGGCGTAGACCGAGTCGGTGGCGACCATGAATTGTACTTGGGGGACTTGCATCACTGTTGTTGATGTCGGAGTGGTGGCCGCGGCGCCAGGTTAGTTGTTTACTTTTTGGCAGCTTCTTTGTTCTGTTCTCTGATGGTGACTAGGTAGTTGACAGTGATGATGACCTACTCGCAGTGTACATAGTGTCGGCCCAATACGTGCCGAGCGCCTCGCCGGTACCGTACACAAGGTGGCGCGTCCCGCCGACGAGGATCGACGTGTTGGACTTCTCCGGGTAGTAGATCCCGTTTCGTCGGCACAGGGGCGCGTCTTGCGAGTTGGTGCAGTTGGGGCTGACCCATAGCTCGTAGGAGCCGGTGTCGACGTTAACGAAGACTTTTTGTGGTGGCGTGCCGATTTTTACTGTGAGGAGGGAACAAGAGGAGAGGAGATCAATGATGTGAGTTAGACCGACTACCCCTCTGAAGACACGCCACCAGTGTATGTTGTGTTGATGACGGTCCTGATAACGGTTGGTGATGACGACTTACGATCAATCAGGTAGGCAAGCCCCTGAAAGTCAGTGAGGTTGCTCCATCCCCAGCGCTTGTCGAGCTCGTGCTCTTCGTCTTCATTGGGACTCCGAACTTCCAGTCCATACTCCTGCTCCTCTTCTTCGTGGGGTCCTCTGCCCCTACCACCGCCTCCTCCTCCTCTTCCACCACCCCCTCCCCTGCCGCCTCCTCCTCCACCGCCTCCTCCTCCTCCTCTATTGCCGCCGCCACCTCTGCCAGGCCTTCCGCCTGCCCCAGGACCACCACCCCTTTGTCCCCCGGCACCAGGACCACCACCCCTTTGACCTCCCCCAGACTGGCCCCCACCACCTGGTCGACCAGGGCCTTGCCCTCCTCCAGGTTGGCCTCCGCCGGGCCGACCTCCACCAGGCTGTCCCCCGCCGCGCTGTGGCCCGCCAGGCTGTCCTCCCCCTGGCTGGCCTCCACCAGGCTGGCTACCACCAGGCTGCCCACCACCAGGCTGTCCTCCCCCACGCCACGGCTGCCCAACCGGCCCGCCACCCCGCCACGGCCCCCTCGGTCCATTCGCCGGACCTCCCGGTCCTCCCGGTCCCCCAGTTGCACCGCCCGGTCTGCCGCGCTTGCCTGGGCCGCCTCCAAAGCCATCCCTTTCCCTATACCTCCTGTGCTCCGGGGTGCGCCGGGGGTTGTTCGTGTCGTTGAACGTCTTGCGCGTCATCTCCATGCGGACGAACCCGTCTCCGTGTGGTTCGACCTGTCGAGGGAATGGAGGGGGCCGCGGCATGTCTCCGGGTCCCCTGACTCCGACGCTGCCCGGTCGCGTCAGGCCCGGGAGGTAGTTCGCTTCGCATGTTGTCGCGGATAGCTCCAGCAAGACGAGCCAGTGCAGCAGCCAGGATGCGGCTGCGGTTGGGGACCACATGGCTATCCGGCCCGTTGTCGCTCGCCTCCGACACAGGGACGGAGGAATGGAAAGCCACGGGCGTGTTCTTTTAATACCTGTGCGAAGGGCCGACCGCTAGCACCTAGCGAGTAATAATGAGGGTCAGCTCGATTCGGGCGCAGCAAGCTCGATCGTCAGCCCAGCATTATCTGCCCGGTATTCACGTCGCGATAACCACGTCGTCTTCTCGGCCGTGCGCTGTTCGCGCTTGAGAATAATAGGCGTGCTATATCGTTCCCATAATATGGTTCATGCCCGTCTTTGCTTTGCGTTACCTCAAAGCCCGTCGCCCTGCCAACTCCGGATCCACGAGACAGCGAATGGGGAAAACTGGCACCGGCCGGGTAGGAGGCGCAAGTTTGATCATGGCAAGGTGACAGAGCTGGGAGGGGAGGGGTGGTGTTCTTGGATACTATCTACTGCAGCGATATTGCGCAACACAGCCAAACAAAATTCATCATCAGACACCGCCAAAATCGTCAAAGTGTTCTTTCTGCCGCAGTCCACCCGACGACCCAGGACCAAGAGGTCAAGCTTGCGAGATTGCCAGCAGCGGCCTCTGGCTAGATTGGTGATCATCCGTCCTGGGGTAGTATTACCAAGTCAACTCACCCTTCCACCACCAAGCAAGCACGCCATGCCACCTTCGTGGGTATTGGGTATTGGGTACTCCGGTCGGCCATTTTCGTGCAGTCACAGCCGATTCCGGCATCCGGATTGATGGGACCTGACTGGCTGGCTTTGGGGGGGGAGTGAAGCGGGATCTCATCAACATGAGAATATGCAGTTGGTGTTCATCCCGGCTAAAATCTCCATCCTGCTGCGTGTCCATCCATCCCGCCTCCGTACAACGTACAGACCACACACATCCTGCCCTCCAACCCACTTCATATAACATCGGATGTCACTCGGTGAAGGGAATGTATCGCCAGATTGGCCTCAAATTTGCTCCCAGATCCGCGATTTCCCACATGCCAGCATTGCTCGATGGCCCTGTGCTTGAAGTCTCCCAGCTGGTTGGTTATCAATCCTCAATCCGGGGTGCCTGGGAGAGGCGGGAAGACACTACGAGGGGCCCACGTGCGAGAACCGAACTATCTACGAAGGTCTAACCAGCGAGCAAGACGGAGAGCAGAGGATGCTTCATCATATGGACACGCGGATAAGAGACAACAGACAAGCCACACCTCTGCGGGGAAAATCTTGGCGCCAAACAGAGCCTGGTATGGGGGTTAATATATGGCGGGCCCGGGGGCCGGCATTGCATGGCGAATTATGGGGGAAAGGAGATTTTAATACCTCCGATTGGAGGGAAGGCTTAGTCCTCTGACTGCTTTGCGCTATGTAACCCACACTCTAGTTTCGTCTTGCTGCTTCGCTGGGACTGTCAGCCTGGCGAGTTCCCTGAGAGTACAGGTGATATCTGGGTGCCTTGGCTGTGATCTCTACCTTGGGGCGGGGGCTCTCTCCCTGAGTCTGTGAGACTCTTCTGCTAACAGAGACTGTCATGGTCTCTACCCCTGCACTGTTACTGGCTAGATCGTGTTACGCAGCAATATAGTACAAAGACATCCCCTTTGTGTTTCGGGTTCAAAGAGTCGGAGGCATTCAGAGGACCCATTGGTGCTAATGATACCTCCCGGTGTCAGGGCTTTGTAATGACCAACAATGCGAACAAAGCGCTTCGTTCATCAAAGATGCGCGGCAACGCTTCAGCCATTGTTCTTTCCATGCTCTCGCCACTCCATCTCGTAGTCTGCAGCCGATTACTTAGATATATATCTGCTTCTGTATTTCGAACTTCTGAATGTTTCCCTTCTCCAGATCTCCCGCAAAACGAGCCAGTCCTCATTAACCACCAGTCCCGTCAGTCTATCCCGCAGCAAAACGGTCACACTCCAGCCAGCCAAAGAGATTCAGCGACAATGTCCGACAACTTGAGAATTTATATCTTCCTTGCGGTAGTGGCCTGGCAGACTGTGAAGGAACTGGCGCTGAGGGAACAACTGAGAAACAGCGACGCGAGGATTGCGGCTATGGACCGCGCTGATGAGGAACGGCTCAGGCTCAGTAAGCCCATCGAGGATGGGGAGGCCTCAATGGAGTAGTGGTAGTGGCGTCTAGATTTAATAGAGACAGATGGCAGGTTCCAGTTAGAAAGTACTGTTGTTCATCAAAGGGGTGTGTGTCATCATTGCAGTGAACGGCCAAATCCTCTTCTCGATCTTGCACTCCTTTTGTAAGAGGCCCTTTGTGGTGATAGGTCGTTGTGATTGTTATCCGCTTACCGAGGGAAGCTAGTCGGTAACTATTCACCGTCGAGAGTGAGTACGTGGTAATTACGAGTATATTATGCTGTCTCTTCGCTCGTTTTGAACGCTTCCACGACTGATCCCGATGTTTCTCCCCCACTCTCCCCCTTATTTTGCTTTGCATCCATTCCTCCCTGTCTGCTGGAGGCACCATAGCGTTTGCTCCCTTCCCATATGCCTCCCCCACCAGCAGTCCATGGGTCGAGCTGGAGGCTCTTCTCAGAGTCGGCGTCTACTGTCTTCGGGCTTTGTGGCTGATCTTCTCAGCTGATTGTGGCGGCCTGCTCGCTTGGGTTCTGACGATTGTCTTTGTGGAGATTTACGCCCGCCTTCGTCAAGCCTCGGTAAGGCTGATGAGAGAGCGAAGGCTCGGAGGGCTTTTGCCCAGCTAGACAGCCGAGGAGCTGAGGCACCACTGGCACTCTACTGCCAGCCTGCTACTTCTATGGTTGGCTCGAGGCTCCAGATCGAGCCTTCTCAAAGGATCTGATATTCACACAGGGAGGAGCGTTTTGGGTCAGACGATTTCTGGTAGTAGCTTTCAAATCCACTCAACCTTTTCTTCCAAGTTCCGTGGTGTGCTCCAACATCACTGCCGCTGGCTAATACTATGAAACCGATCGGCCTTTGGAAGGCTCTAGCGGCCGGTTTTAGCTTCCCCAGCTGTCCACCTCACTATTCCAATTCGGCATCGATCCCGCCCTCTCTCTTGTGTTGCCGCGTCCATACCACCGAAGAATTTTCTTGAAGCGCAAGGACATAGTTGACTTCTTTCCTGTCCGTCGAGAGCCTCCGCCTCCCTTCATCCCCAACAGTGTTCCACACGTATAGCGCTAAGAGAACTCGCTTTTGCATGAATCGTCTTAGAAACAGGCATTGACCCTCTTCAGCACAACAAATTAGATACCTGCTCGAACCCCCTCCCCACGATAGAAACAACCATGGCTCGTTTGAGTTCCATCTTCGCTATCTGGCACTGGTCTATCGCATTCCTGATCGGCGCCGCCACCAGACTGTTCTCCGGAGCCCCTTTCGGCACTGTCGCCGCCGAGATCAGCGTCCACTACCGACACCTATTCGTCCTCCTCCTGGACGTATTGTTCGAAACAACCACAAAGTCGGAGTTCACGCTCTCGTTCGTGGACGTGGCGGCGCCGCCGGTCCAGGCCGGGGAGGAGGATGCAGGCGACGAACAGGACCTGCAGGCAGTCCAGGTCACCACCGAGCACGCCGCCACCGCAGTCACTATCAACAGCGGGCCCTCAATGTACGTCTTTGACTCTGGCTATCACAACGGCGTGCAGATCGCGGCAGGCTGCGAGGTGTTCCGCTCCGGTGTGTCGATGACTCGGCAAAATTGGAGGCTGCAATTGGGCCAGCGCCGCCCTGTCTGGGTTCAGATGCTTTTTTTCATGGCACCCTAATGGCAATATGGGGGCTTGGCACGAAGGAGATACCAGGAAAGATACTGGGGGAACGGAATAGGAACGGGGTGTACGGGAGAGATCCGGCACCGGCATGGCCGGTCGACCGCGGGCACCTCGTGCGTGGCAAGGCATGGGTGATGGAACTACGCCGAATGAGGGCTGATCTGTGGATGATTACCTTAGGTAGGTACTGATGATTAGGACACATTTTTTGGGATCGGGATGGATTGCATACGGGTAAGGCGAAAGAAGTCAGTGGGCGGGGAAAGGTATACATCGATACGATCACGGATAGGCGCATGTGCTCCTCGAAGCAGAAAGTACGAAATGCAACAAACAGAGGCAGTCGTAACAGGTAGCTACGCCTTTCTCTGTCCAGTTCTTTGAACAAAGCACATCTTCATTAGCAGGGATGTTTCACCGGATACCGAGCCGAATAACAAAGTCCATCAGAACTTCCCTCTCCCTGTTACTCTGTTACTCTGTTACTCTCGAGACGAATTCATCCCATCTAAGCATCTGCGTATAAAATTACGCCCCCCTCCTCCGTGTTGCTTCAGCCTTGAATTCCCCTCTCCGCAAACCCATACTGAGCAACGACACGTGTGCCACCCACAGCAAGGATCCACACACGCAGCCAGCCTCTCCTCGCACGAACCTAATACCCATCATCATATCATAACACCGTCACCCCACTGCCTAGACAGCTCGCCCCGTCGCAGCCATGATATCCGACAGCATTCTCCCCTCCCATCTCGGCCCCTCCGGTGCAACCATCGTCCGCGCGATCGCAATCTACTGCTCGCTCACCAGCGCAAGCGGCCTCGGCGGGGTGGTCGCAGGCCACGACGTGCCGGGCCTGTTTGTGGCCCTCGGCGGCGTGACCCTATACGTCCTCGCCTTCGCAGCACTCGCAAACTGCCGCAACAGAACCCAACTCGCCACGGCGTTGCGGGTCGTCGACGGCGTGATGATGAGCACCAAGGTCGGCACGCGGTGGGCCGCCATTCTCCTGATCTCCACCGCCTTCTACGTCACCGCCCGGGCGGAGAGCCTGTTCTTCCCGCTGGGCTTTATCGGGAACGTGACGGCGGTGGCCAACCTTCTGGTATCTGTGCTGATGCTGCTTCGGCCGTGGACGACGGTGGGAGGCGTCACCCAGAGGAGGAGGGCGCTGCGGCCGCCGCCGTCGCCGATGGGGGGATGCTACTTGGCTGATCGGGGCTACGACTCCAGTGGGCTCCCGTTCCGCCGCGGAGATCTGGAGCAAGGGTTTGGGGACTCGGATTTTGAGACGGCCCATCTCGCTTGAGAGAGCTGTCTGCAAGGCAGGGGGGTCACCTAGAGGGGAGTCGGTGATCTTCAGTGTTATTTTCCAAGTTATTGTTTGATGATTTTACTTTGCTTTACCACGTCCCCACAATAATGAATGCCTTTGTGTTCCTTTCTCCTTTCAATAATTATCTGTACTCTATTGCCGTAGAGGCAGGGCCTCCCCTTCATCATCGCTTTTCTCCCTCTACAACTGCATTGTTCTTTTGTCGCCTTGCAATGGAAATCTTTGTCATGAAACCAAATTCTTCATCTAAAGAGACTACTAGCTTTGTCTCCTTAATGCCATAACGAGAGGACTTTGTTTCTTACGGCAGTTAGGGAGGTGCCTACATCGCTGTAAACCAGGTGCCCTCGTCTTTGGAACCTCATCTCTGGCCCAATTAACTGCCCTGTCTCACATCACTGTTAACAACGAACGTAACGATCACCATACACGGCCCTCATAGCACTTACTGTCCGAATCACCCAGGGAGGCAGCTACAGCACCTTTCGCGCTTGTATTCCCGGAAGACCAGTAGTTGAGGTCGCCGGTAGGGTGGAGCGTCTGAGATCCCTAACGGACGAACAGCTGGTCGAGTATTTGTCCACCGAAGAGAGAGAAGGGCTTCGAGCTCACTTCTGGGAACAATATCTCATGGTGCTGTGTCTCGTTGAATTGCTCTTTCTCGGGTGCATTTCGATTCTCAACAACGGGCGCCCGTCACTCGAATTTGCAGCGTGTGCTTCAGTGCTCCTGGCGGCATCTATAGCCCTGCTGCCCAGAAATCTAAATCGGCTGGAGAGTTGGCTTTACCGCTGTCGCCGAACCTGCCCAGCAGTCGACTGATGCTTTGGACACAACCTACCAAGCTGACCCCGTACCTTGCGCCGTCTGTGGTCATTAGCTATACCCTTACAGGAGGAAATAGTTTCTTGTCATTGGTAGCTCAACTAAAAACATCCATCACACCACCTCTGCTCCCACCGTGATTTCAGGCTCCCCCATCAGGCGGCGTGCCATTGTCCGCCGGCGCAGTGAGGAAACCCATACTTGCAGCCTGCTGTATGCCCTTGAACCACACCGTAGCCATCTTCCCGTACCCGACATCATTGGGATGCCTCGTATCGCTCAGATCAGCCGTCGTCGGCGCATCAGCCCCCCTCATATCCACCATGACCAGCTTCGCTCCCTCTCCCTTGAGCCTGTTAAACAGCGTCGCGTACTGCGAGTTAACGTCAACGCGACACGCGTCCTGCGCCGCGACCTTGTTGGCCAGGATGCTAGCGAGGATCACCGCAACCCCCGAGCTCTTATTATAAATATCCCTGATCATGGCCTCGACCTCCTGACCCGCCGTGGGAACTGGGTTGCCCGAGTTGCAGTTGTTGGTGCCCACGTCGGCGAGCACTAGGTTGGGCTTGAACATGGGCACGGCGGTGGCCGCCGAGCTGGCGATCTGCGAGATCACGAACCCTGGTGTGGCCTCGACGTCGTTATCAACAAAATTACCGTTCTTGCGTGTGCCGACCATGTTGACCGTGTTTGGCGCTGTGAAGTTCACGCCGGGTGCGACGAGCATGTCGCGCAGCGCTTTGCGGTAGCTGTTGCCCGTGGTCGAGCCGGTGCCGAACGTCACGGACGCGCCGAGGGGCATGATTCGGAGCGCGACGGGGTCGGCGGCCACCGCCTGGACTGAAAGGATCAATGCGGATCAAGTTAGCTTCAGTGAGCCTCGGAAGTTTCTCAATGCAGTGTGTGGAGTGCGAGTAAGTTCTCATCATCATCACTCTGGTGGCGTCTCTTACCGGTCATCAGAGCCAAAGCCAGCAACGAGAGCATTTTAGTCGATGTGTTAAATGAGAAAAGTGAAGAAAAAAATTGAGGGCAGCAACTAAGGTAGTAGGTAGGTCGAAGCAGAAATGACGACGTCCAAGGTAATAAATGGCCCCGTTTCTCAAGACTTGCTTTTCGCGGATCCGCATCGTCCCAACTTCTTGGACCCCTGCGCCATGTTCGGTGACGCTTCCTGATCGCCGCACGGTTTCAAGGAACGTCCGTCCGATCGCTCAAACTCCGCCTAGTTCCTAGTAAAGAGCTCAAGCTCGTTTTAAAACCACCTGGGATGAGCCAGTGGTGGACACTCGTGAAGCTCATCAGATCCTAATCGAAATTAGGACCAGCCGTCGCCAAGTTCTCTTGTCCTCCTGCAAGGCGGTTCAAACAGAAGACGGGTACTTGCAACTCTAGTCGAAGCGTCGATGCTAGGAGTCCGACAAGAAAAAACTGGAGGCCGGGAGTTTGTGGCTTGTTGGTGTGGCTGGCGAACTCCTTGGTCTCGTCGGTCCTTCCGTTCTATAGGTTATATGCAAAATGTTGGATGGGGAAGTAGCGGAGGGATCCGATGGTGCGCCTTTACCCGGCGAGCGGGAACACCATCCATTTTCCAGTGTACGATCGATTGCCGCATCAGGCGATTCATTGTGCCGTAGAATTCACCCTGGTATAAATGAACTGAGGGGAATCGGCATGCCGGATATAAGGTTGGCTCTGTTTGTGGGCGAGCCAGCCGCCCGTCCAGGTCATCAGCCAACGTGCAAGATGATGATCACAGCTCTCTTCCTCTGGATAGTGGTGGTGGTGGCGATGGGTGTGTTGGCCGAAGTGAACGACCAGCAGACAGGCTCATCCAGTCCATCTCCACACTGCAAAGCCGTCCCGGGCAGCCCGGATTGGCCCGGCCCGGAAAAGTGGGCAAAGCTCAATGAGACAGTTTCCGGCCGGCTCATACAAACGACCCCACCCGGCGCCGTCTGCCATCAGAACCAACCCACGTACAACACAAGCCGTTGTCTCGCGACACAGTTGGCGTGGATGACAACGGACTTCCATGCTGGGGATCCGGTGTCGGTCGACTGGAACAACTGGGCGAACGACACTTGTCTCCCTGACCCGAGGCTAACATGCAGCGCCGCCGGGTATCCGGTCTACGTGATCAATGCCACCACAGCTGAACATGTGCAAGCCGGTGTCAACTTTGGTAAGCTGTCCCCTATCTCACACGTCTGCTAATTCGGTACGCACGCTGTCATAGCCACAATCATCAGCATTGACACCAATGGACTTTCATCCATCTACCAACCTAGCAAGAGAGAACAATGTCAGGCTCGTCGTAAAAAACAGCGGCCACGACTTCCTCGGCCGATCAAGCGGGTCCAACTCCCTGTCAATTTGGGTCCATCACATGAAAGGCATCAGGGCCCACGAGGAGAAAATCTTCAGACCCAAGAACTGCAACGTGGAGATCCCCGGAACAGTCATCACCGCCGGGGCTGGAACACAGATGCTCGAGGCATACCAGGCCACCGCCGCCTTCAACCACACCCTCGTCGGGGGAAATGCGCGTACAGTCGCATTGGGGGGCTACATGACCGGCGGAGGCCACAGCATCCTAAGCCCTCACTACGGCCTCGCTGTCGACCACGTCCTCCAGATGGAGATGGTCGACCCGTCGGGAAACATCCTCACGCTGAACGAATGCGAGAACGAGCCGCTGTTCTACGCAATGCGAGGGGCAAGTAAAGGTCTCCACCAGCTGCTCAATTCTGATCATCACAATCGCTAACAGGCTTTACACATTATCATCTCACCAGGGAGGCGGCTCGACATTCGGCGTCCTGACCTCCATCACAATCCGCACCCTCCCCAGCCCGCGCATAACAGGCATGCGCTTCGCCATCCAAACCAACGCATCCAACCCGCACGCATTCGACATGATCGCCTACTTCCTCGGCCAGATCCCCCGTCTCTCCGAGGCCGGCATCTCCGGCTACCCTCAGATCCGCAAAGGCGATCCTAATAACATCAGTCTCGATCCATCTTCATCCCTGACCGGCATCGGCGGCAACATGATAATGCTCAACACCGACGACCCAGCCGCCATCGCGGCGCCCTTCGACCCTATCTTCGCACACGTCAACGCCAGCTGGCCCGGCGAGTTCACGATGGGTTACGAGACAAAACACTACACGTCCTTCTACGACTGGTACAGCCAGAACTACGACCCGTTCCCGGGCGGCATTTCCATGGTCATCTCTTCGCGGCTGCTGGACGGGGGCGCTCTGACGGGCAACGGGAACGCGACGGCCGTCAAAGTTGCGTTTGAGAAGTTTGCTGAGAGTGGCTACGCGGCTGTGTACATGGTCTCCGGGAAGGGCGTGTGGGAGTCGAAGTTCAGGGGCCAGCGCACGGCTGTGAATCCGTGGTGGAGGGAGGGAACTTATGTGCATGCTAGTGAGTGTCTGGTCTTGGAACCATTTCTACAGCCTGGGTACTTGTTGTGGGTATGTGTCGTGCTAACTGTGGGTGGATAGTCGCCGCGTATGCGAATTACCCTCCTCAGAACTCCCGAGCTCAGGCCGACGCCCTCGCAGTCTCTAAGACATGGTCTGCTGCGCTGAGGGAGCTCAGCCTTGCCGGTGGGGGAGCCTACGTGAACGAGGTAAGTTTCGGCGGCGCACTTTCGGCTAGCTTGAGGAACGCTGTGATGAGACTACTGGGTGATATGCTTGACTAACTCTGCACCAAAATTGCTTCGGCAAGGCTCACCCGGATGAAGAAAACTGGCAGTGGGAGTTTTGGGGAACGTTCTACCGCAACCTCCTCCAGATAAAACGCCGGATCGACCCAGATAATGTGTTCTGGTGCACTCCCTGTGTGGGAAGTGAGCAGTTGGAGGTTGTAGACGGAAGACTTTGCCAAAAGGAGACCTGAAAGCGCCTGTGAAGCGCCTCGTCTCTCGGGGTATTGTTGGGCCGTTGGCACCTCGGGGCTGCCGACGAGATCTAGGAGGGACAGGGATCGCAACTTCGAGATAAAAGCACGCACCAACTGCTATGCCCGTTCTGCGCTATGCTGATGTCTAGGTAGGTACCTAGGTATCCCATCTAGTACCTATCAGGTAGTCCACCCCAATTTAGTAGAGTCTACCCACCCCCATATACCCATTGCCCTCAAATCTTCTGGATTCTAGGCCTCAGGCCACGACTGTAGTTACAACTTCGAGTGCATCCATTTCGTCAGCAAGATGGACCAAAAGAGCAAATCCCTTGCGGGTGTACAGCTCTGTCAGGGGCTGCCCGGCCGCGTCTGTTCCGGAGTCGGCGACGTCACTATTACTGTTGGGACCCCCACTGTTGGGACCCCCCACAGTCCCGCTGGTTTTTTTGACCACCAGACAGTAATAGAACCTGCGTCTTCGGTCATCCCCACCAGGCATAGAGCCGAAGTACGTCTTAGGTCTCAAAATCGGCAGACATGTCCACACCTCAGCTGGTTCTCCATGGCCTCCTGTCCCGCCGAGGTCCTTAACGTTGTCTGGTATGCAGAACCCGATAGCCTCTCCCTCAAAGAGTGTAACAAGCAGAAGGTCATCGCGTTCGAACTGGGGATTGAGCCCATACTCATTGTAGAGCCGGCGGCCGAACTGGAGGTATCGATCGTCGACGTCGCTATAGTCGAGAGGCGCCAGTGAGTCACCCATCGGAAGAGGGGAAAGTCCATTCGAGAACATAAACCCGAGCTCAGATGCCCCATCAGCAGGGTCGGGGATGTTGGGGTTGCGATCTTCCCCTCTTCGAGGAGACCTGAAAGCCTCGAATGCCGAGAGGACAGTGAAGGCAAGTCGAGGTGATGTGATCGAAAGAAGTCGGCCGTCCCCGCAAATGGTGAGGGGGGCCGGGATATGCTGGAATGTCTCCGCCCCCTCATCTCCCCCAAACGATTCCAATACCTGAACTTTGAGGTCAACTGACGCCCAAGTCCAGGACGGAAGACCGAGGTTAGTGGCGGAGCCTACAATGGGCGCGTGCTCTTGGCCCCCGACTTCTCGGTACCAGAGAAGCTGGCGATGCGCGTCGCTCCTCCAAATGCCGCTGACGTAAGATCCTTCATCAGGGCCAAGTTGACTGTGCATAGCGGTGGCTAGCCCGCTTATTGCTCGGAGCTTGTCGCTGCCAAACGTGAGGGACCGCCGCGTGTAGTTCTGGATTAGCGCCCTCCACTGCGCTGCGCCGAGCTGGCCTCGACTGAGGATCGATTGGGCCTTCTCTTGGTTAGATTCGTGTCGAGTCTCGGCCCTGCAACTCCACATGATACACCGCGCGAGGAAATAGATGACACGGCGCGAAAGGACCTGTTCTTGTAGCACCCATGCCCGCGTGGATAGTGGGGAGCGGCGCACGCTTTGCCGGGCATCCTCCTCTGTCCCCCACATAACCCGGGGTACCAATGCAAAGGAGCCTTGCTCTCTGCCGTCCTTATCTAGAAATGGGACCGAGACCAAACCAACGTCGGGAAGTTGCGATCGGTCGAAAAACAGTCCATCGCCGGAATGATTCGCATAGGCAGCCGCTAGAGTGACGTGGGCGTTGCTGTATATGGCGGACATCTTCGGGGCCTCCTCCTCCCATTCCACCGCGTCGTCCTGCACAATGCATAAAGAGTCGATCCAGATGTACTGGAGCCCAATCGCGTGAACAAGACGGACGGCGTCGCGGAAAGTTGGAGGGATAAGACCCCATGGTATGCCTCCTTCGTGGACATTGAGGTTGTCCTTCATCGTTCGGGTGGGGCGCTTGTCCACAGGCCCCCAGCAATGACTCAAGCATGCGTAGGTTCCAAGTTGGCCTTCGGTAGGAACTAGTCTGATCGCCTTGGCGTCGGACTGCTCGATATGGATGAGGCGTTTCGGCAATGGTACCCCGCGCTTCTCATCCAGTGGCTCACCGGTGGTGGCCAGGTTGCATATCCCCCCGTGATTGTGTAAACAAGTGTGTAGGCGTATGCGGATTAGCGAAAATGCCTCTGGGCAATCCGATGCCGGAAGATACGGGCGAGTGATGATCGTCCCTGACAAGGCCGCTGGGCTGGCTGATCGTGTTAAATACCCTCGGTTTCAATTAGCTCACCTGCACGGTCGTGAGACTGACAGACGCTAATTACCAGTCTTGCCAGGACTGAGATGTGGAAAGTTGTTAAAACACCTACCTTCATCAGCCACTATCGGCACATTAATGCCAACATACGTTGACTTTCTGTTCCTGGAGGGCAACTCCGCGAGGGGGTACCATAAGACGATCCCCACGATCCCTAGCCCGTCTAACTCCCCGGCGTCGCTGTCGACAAGCGTGCTCATCTTCATAGGCAGAGGTAAGAGCATATCCGGATCCAGCTCCCTTGTTTCGCTAGTAATCGCTCCACAAAAGCTCAATGCGAAGACGAGGGTTCTCCGGAGCTGGACGCACAGTGGACAGCGGGGGTGAGCTCGAATTCGTCTGAGCAGTTCCTGAGCGTTGTCCAGGTAGTTGTATCCAACTGCGGCCATGGCTTCCGCTGTCTTTTTCTCGTAAATGATTACCGCCTCTCCTTTGCTTGTTGGTAAGGAAGGGTCTGCCGCCTCGGCGATAGTGAATAGATTGATGCTTTTGCATCTTTCACAGAGCTGCCGTGCTCTTCGATTCATTTCCGCGCTTCTCATCTCCGTATGATACATTCGTCGGTGTGCTTTTCAGGCTGGATAGGAAGTACTCGAGTTGCGAATGGAAATCGGGCTGTGGTGTAGATTTGTAAGAGAACAAGATATTTCACTCACCCCGCTTCCAGCAGAAATTGTCAAGTGAAAGTAGCGCTGGAGGCCTCCGTTGAAGGACGTCTTCCACGTGAGTGGCGGCATTGCGGCTGAACTCGATCGCAACGAAGGCACCAGCACTTAGTAACCTACGTTGGTCATGCCAAGCTCCAATCCAGAAACAAGTAATTTACATTCGAGACACAAAACTCCGCCGAAGTCCCCACTGCTATGTCAGGGACAGGTGGCTGGCGTGTGAACAACGCGTGGGCACCGAGAAGGGATTAACTAAGATCTGCTGGCTAGCCCTCGGCAGTGCGGCGGAGTGCCTACCTGCTAGGTGCCTACTCATAGCACCAATCGAAGTTGTAGCTCTGGAAGAGCTCATCGCGCGAATCCGTCGGTACTCCAGCGGGCTGTACAGAACAGAGATGGTCTCACAACACCATAAAGCGATGGGACGTGAAGACTGTTACAAATCTTAGCGTTGACCGGACAGAGTTAGGAAGAGTTCGGATGTCTTCTTATTGGCTGGCACGAGGTGGGAGGCCCCTAGGTTGGAGGGGGGCTGGTGGGCGACAGGAGTGCGACTGAACAAGAAAATGCCTCGAGCGTCGATCTTTCCTACAGAGGCAAACTCAAGCAGGTGCAATACCACAGGCTAACGCATGGGCACGTGTCTGCCAGTCACTGACTGATTGGACGCCAGCAGTTACGACCACGAAGTGGTAGCACCGATCGAAGCCCCCGAAACTGGCACCAAGAAATTGCTCGCCGTAATCTTCCCACTACTGGCCCTCGCCCCCTTCACCAAACTAACATCAACACTCTTAAAGCTAACCGTCGTCCACGTCGCGCCCGCATCCCACGAATTCCCGCTGCCAGAAGTGCCGCTGACGAGCGACACCTGCGCCGAGTTCGACGTGCTTCCATCGAAGTTCAAGGCGCCGATGCTGTTCCTGATGGTCGTCGACGTCGTGCCCACGGTCTGGAAGCCCACAGCGCCATTGTCGTAGGCTGTGCACCTCGAGAACGCAAAGGTGCCCGGCTGCTTATTATCGGTGAGGCCCTTAGCAGCGTTATCGAAGGCTATGCAGTTGGTAATAATGTGGTTTGCTGCTCCAATATCGGCCGCGTCACCCCCGCCCAGCTTGAAGCCGTTGCCGTCGCCCGCGAAGGACGTGAAGCCCCACCGGTTGACGCCGTTGCCCCAGGCGATTGTGTCGATGATGGTCACGGCGGATTTGAACTCCCTGAGGTTTTATTTGAGTAAGTGTCAGTCACCATGGTCGAACGAGGTAGTACAGGGTTTGGAGAGGTAGAGCGATGATGATGATGATGATGAAGATGATAATGATGATGATTATGATGATGATGATGAGGGAAAAGAACAACGCACCAGAGATCCAGGCCATCATCGACATTCTCGTATAGCCGCGCGCCCTTCAGCAGATTACCAGTTCCCGACCCTTCTTTCAGAGCAAAGCCATCTGCACTCTCCCCGTTCTTTCGCGGGTCCCGGTTGCGGTACGAGTCGAGATATACGACCTGGGTGTTGGCCACGGTGCCCTGCATATGGAAACCGGTCTCATAGTTGTCATGCGTGACGATGCGCTCAAAGTAGTTGTTCGAGCTATCCCTGACATAGACGCCGTACGGCCCGTTGATGAGGGTCAATCCATAGAACTTCCAGTAGTTCGCTCCCTCGATGTGCAACACGCCCCGGTCGCTGTTGGGGAGAGACGCATCGAGGTCGGCGGGTGTGTATGGCAAGGCCTCGCCGTCGATGATGACCGTCTCGCCGTTGTAGTTCTTCACCGTGTAGGGCGCGTTAGAGGTGCCGCTCTTGGTGAGCTTTATGTTCGTCGTGGGCGAGTATGTACCCCCTCGGAGGTAGATGGTGTCACCGGCCACGGCCTTGTTGACTGCCGACTGGATAGAGAGGAGGGGGGAGGTCAACGTGCCGGAGCCGGAGTTGGAGCCTGTCGGAGAGACGTAGATGTCCGCGGCTAGGACAACAGCTGGAATAGCTGCGAGGAGAAGGTTAAGGAAGCCCATCGTGACCCCGTGCCGCTGGAGTGATGATTCTTGAGGTTCGTAGCGAGGGATGCAACGGATCGAGGCGACATCATTGCAGCCGGTGGTTCTTAAATGCGGATCTTGGAGACTGTCCTAGACAGTAATGAGTCTATCATCAACCATCTATCCACAGCAGTAGTCTCTCCCTTTCCGAATTGGAGGGCCAATAAGACCCGCCCTGGGGTTGTCAGGCCATGCTCTCGTTGGTGGAAATCCACATCCACCGACAACCACCCCATCGCGTCGGGCCTTGGCTTGACTTCACTAGCTCCATCGCTGGGTGATAGGACATTTGTTTGGACGTTGAGTGGAGGATAGCTTCAATCCTCTTTCCCTAACGATCGATTTAACGGAGGAATGGCAAAAACCTCGGCGGGAGGACTTCCGCAATAATAGATTCTTGAGCTAGAAGAAACCCGATTGATACTCGGTACGGAATAGGACGTAAGAACTACAGCGACGCCTGTAGGACAAACGAAATCCGGGGATGAGAAATCGGGGATGGAAGGGAGAGAGACAAGCAGCAGCGAATAGAGGCGGTAAGACACGGTCAGATAAAATAGAAGGACAAAGAATACAACAAACGAACGAATAACAAAAGAGAGCAAAAAAAATAACAAAAAGATGGGCAGATAACAAAAAATGGGCGCTGGCCCGGGATTGAACCGGGGACCTCTCGCAATTGTGCTTCAGGGTGAACCCTAAGCGAGAATCATACCACTAGACCACCAGCGCGTTCTTCCTCGTTATTGGATGATAACCAGCGTCGCACACAAAGCTTATGTAGCCAAGATGAATGGAGTCAGGGGTGCTGGGTTGCAGCACCCCACAACATCACTTGACTACGAGGAAATCTTCGAAATGCGCCGTTGTTCGCCTTGAAGTGTAGTATTCTTCAGATCAAATCATCTCTGCCGTCGGCTCGATTGCGCGAAAGAAGACTGTTGTGTCGATGGTTTATAACCACTGCATCCCCGAACAACTTTTTCCCGCACTCCGTCACCTCATCCGTCTGTAGAATGATGAGGCGAAGTCAGACGATCATCAATCACTGAATCACAAACCAAAAACGACACTTTACACCTACAACCCACAGGATCATCTCGATAATCTAGAGAGATTCAACAGGAACAGGCAGACTAAGCTATGTGGATTTTATTAGCAGGATACCCTGCTTCAAAGCATAAAAAGATAATAGAAGTAATGAAGGGTATTGTTCTCGCTCGTCTTTCTCACTGCCACCCTACAGCACCCCCGCCAGTGCCCCCCGTCCATCACCACAGAGAAGAATCCCGTCGCACAGCCATCGATGACCCAAGCCACCACCAGCAAGCCGAGGATTACGCCTTCTCCTCAACAGTAGGCACATTCTCCATCTCAACGGCGCCCCCCTTCCTCGCCTTAATCTGCTCGATCTCCGCATCAAGCCTCGACTCGCCGACCTTGGTATTCCACGGCCTGGGCCCGTCCTTGGAAAACATGATCTCGATCTCCTCGAGCGTCTTGCCGCATGTCTCCGGGTAGAACAGGAAGAACCAGACGGCGGCGCCCATGCACAAACACCCAAACACGATAAAGGTGTTCCACTTGATGTTGATGAACGCAGGTGGCGTGAACATGTTCAGCGCAAAGTTGAACACCCAGTTGCTCATGGCCGCCAGACTCATCCCCGTGGCGCGCGTGCCGAGCGACCAGACCTCAGCCGCATAGATCCAGCACACGGGCGCCAGCGTCAAGGCGTAGACGGTGATGAGCAGGTACGAGAAGGTGATGACCGTGTTTGCCGGGTTTCCGGAGTGGACCTCGAAGACGATGTTGCCGTTGGGCGGGTCGCCTACGCCCTCGGGACGGAGGGTGTGGTTGTTCGCCATGACTCCGCCCACGACGAAGTGGCAGAGGCCCATTCCCAGCGCGCCGATGACAAGCAGCAGCCGGCGGGACGACTTGTCGATGAAGAAGAACATGGCGCCAGTGAAGATGAGGAACACAGCGTACTGCACGCCCGACGTGACGAGCGCGACGTTGCCCGTCAGGCCGGCCATGTATGCGATGTATGTTAAATAATATACCTGGTCATAAGCCCGGTCAGCTGCCTCTGTGCAAAAGAACAAAGCACTCCAAATGTTGAAGGTTCGAATCCCTCCGGAGCGGAAAACAGAAGCAAAAAAGCCCCATAGCAGTAGCCAGAGTTGGGGGAGCGCAAAGAAGCCGAAAGCCGAATTGCCAGTGCTGGTTGGAGCTCGACATTCCGTGACGACCTCAGGGTGAGTGTTGCACTGGCTTTAAAGACCCTTGTACCTTTGATCACAGGTACAGGTTCCTAGGCTTTGTGGTTCAACTTACGATGACATTTGCCCCCGCGAGTTGCTGGTGTATCGAAGTTGGTGATCACCAGTCAGTAACCTTTACAGAACAGCTGGAGGGAGGGGCAAGGATCCCATCGCGGTTGTCTCCGGTGCAGCGGGGTTTGGGGTCACATGGACACGTACCTGCCACGCCTGCACGCTCATGCCAGCCAGCGTGCGCTTCCACATCCCGTTTTTGACGAACTTCCTCCATCCGCGGCCCGACTCCTTCTCGGCTGCCAAGCACGTGGTGATCTCCTCGTACTCGGCGATGACCAGCAGGTCCTCCGTGTTTCCTCCCGCGTGGATCCTCGCCAGGACCTTCAACGCCTCCTCGTTGCGGCCGACCTTGGCCAGCCAGCGGGGGGAGCGAGGCAGGAACGGCAGGCCGGCGATCAAGAAAACGCAGGGGATAAACTGCGTGCCCCAGGCGGTCCTGAATGCGCCCGGTCCCTCGATGGTGTTGATGCAGCCTACGCCGATGAAGTACATGACCAGAATGCCGAACTCGATCGCCAGCTGCTGGATGATGACCAGCGAGCCGCGCTTGTCCTTCTTGGCGATCTCGGCCAGGTACACGGGGACCTGGCTGGAAGTGACGCCCACGGTGAAGCCGTTGAGCACGCGGCCCGCGACGAGGGTCTGCCAGTTCGTGGCCGCGGTCTGCACGGCCGTGCCGATCAGCCAGAAGAGGCAGGCGAACATGATGGAGTCGCGGCGGCCGATCTTGTCGGAGACGGGGCCGGCGCAGGCGGATCCCACGACGGAGCCCGCGGACAGCGCCGCGCCGATGGTGCCCTGGATAATGCCGCTCGGGTTGTTGAAGTAGTCGATGTAGGCGTTCGAGACGACGATGGCTGACATGGACGAGATGTCGAAGCCGAATCTGGATGATGGAGACGAGAAGCCGGTCAGTCGGTTGTCCCCGTATGTCACTGATGGCCTGCAGCTGGAGTCCTTGGTTCTTTCTTCCGCGCTGGAGTCTCGCCCTCTCTCTACCGTTCTCTGTTCCCATTTTGAGGTCCACGACTTACAGCATGCCACCCAGCGTGGCAATGATGGCGATAAAATACGGGTTATAGGTCTTTGGGAGCTTCATCGTGGCGGTGATGGCGACTGTCGCGTCGCGAACACCGGGTGATGATTTGGAATAGAAGTTAGGAGGAGAGGTTGCTGCCCTCTTGAGCGCCTCAGCCTGGGCCTGGTAGCACACGCAGGGAGGAGGGGAGAGTCAGAGCTGTCGCGAGGAGCAGGAAGACCGCCACCTCTACAGCGTGAGCGTCCCCTGTGGAGTGGCACTGCAGCGATGGATGGGTCGGTTATATATATCATCTATTATTCTTTGCATCACATGGAGCTTGGGGAGAGCATGGGAGAATGTAGGTGGAGGTAAAGGTGGAGGAGTTGACCGTTCTCGGCCCGCATGCCCTGTCTGACCCGTCCGCCTGCCTGCCTGCCTGCTCGTCTGCTTGCCCGCCCTCTGTCGCGTTGTCGTCCCACTTTCCCGTCCGTGTGCTTCGGGGAAGGCTTCATATTGTACCGAGCGGCATTATCCAGCGGATAGACAAGCTTTCAAGTGTCAGGACAGGGAAGATGGGAAGCGAGAGGACAGAAAGAAGGCTCGTTCATTCGTAAGGCACCGATTTCCCCGAGTGGACCGCCTCATCAGTTTTTGGACCCCCTCCACTATGAAGAGGTCACTATGTGATACCACCCCGGCCCTGGACCAACGTTCATCGTACTGTTGTATCCCTTTCGGACTCAAGCGCCCACCAATGAAACCTTCCCCCTCTCGCAAGACGGCAAGAAGCAGACACAGAAAAAAAAAGTGCGGCATGTTCTTTGGGGCATCTCGGCAGCGATCGGTCGGTTCTTGCGACATCTTACATACAAGGAAGAGAGGGGTGGCGACCGGCCTTTTCCCCATCTTGATTGCACTGTTCGAGAAGACGTCGGGGAAAAGCGATTCACGATGTGGCGTTTCTTGGCAGTGCGAGGGGGAAGAGAGCGGGCAGCGGAGGAGCTTGTAACGACCCAATCAGGTCTCATCGGGCAACGGCAGAGGCGTTTTTGGCGTAGTCATTTTCTGCAATGTTTTCTCCCCACACCACACGACAGATATGGGGGGCGGGGGTGGGTTACAGGGGGAAGAGGGGAGAGGAGAGAGAGGGGATCGGGTGGGGAAAAGGGACTGTGGATCGGCAAAACAAGAATCGGTACCGCTCTTTTCGCGCACCACGTCGCGACGACAGGTTGGTTAGAGGCGCGCCAATAGGAGAAGAGCAAGAAGGGCCGAAAAGCCTCCTGCAACCTCCTGCGAAGATGGCTCGCCGTGACCAAGACGGACCAGACGTCATGCTCTTGGCCGATGCAAAAGTGAACTTGAACGCTGAGTTCCACTTACCCCCCGCTACCACCTAATGGCCTAATGCATTCAACTATGACCCCAGGACCGTCATTCCCCTCGAGTCAAATCTGACCAGTGGCTGACACCTGGTACAATTGCTTATCGGGGAAGCCCCATGGAGAGAGATCACAATTATGTCCACCCAGTGCGTGGCCTTGTGCGTGGCCTTGAGGAGGGGATGAAGGGTGCTGTGGTCGCCGAACCATCAGCGGGCTCCAGCTGAGCAGCCTGGACGAGGGTGGCTGGGCGGGGAGCGCAACAGCGCGTGGGAGGAGAAACAAGACGAGCAAGCGCACCAACTAGGGCAGCGCGTTTAAGACCTGTTACCGTTGTCCTGTCTTTACCTGTCGTACCTCACGCTGTACAGGCCCGGGGGAGGGAGTGATGAGTGTCTCTGCCGCCAACAGCTAGGGGCCGATCATCATTTTCCTCCCCTCGACGCGCGTCAACAAATGTCCCAGTGACGATCTGTCAGGTCAGGTCCCCAAAACTAAGGCAACAGTTGGCTTTCTTCTTCTGCTGGGGCGCCAATATCTCGAACCGTTCGCAGACGCCATGCCATGCAACCCTGGATCCCAGAGGAGCGGTTCTCGATATCAGGTCAGGGCGGATCTAGAGTTGGCACATCAGGGATGAAGCAGGTAAGCGCCTCTCCGCAGATCGTCTGGCAACTGTGGTCCTTCTCGAGATGTCTCTCCGTTGGCATTAACTGCAGCCGTGGGTACCCAAAGAAAATCTGTTTCTACGGAGGAGCAGTGACAGTCCCTCTTACGCTCAGTATATGTTTTTAAAAGCTCTTTACAACACAGAGGTCACAAGCAAGGTTTCAAAAATACCACCAATCACGGATGTGGCGACATTATAGGCGGGAGGGAAGAAGCAACGCCGACATCTCGCGTCTCCCGTGTCTCTTATCAAGCATATCCCGGCCTCAGAACAAGGTGGGTATAAACGTCTGGCTGTCCACCACATATGCCGTCTTGACATTCCCCCCCTCGCCGGCTGGACCCGGAGCAGTCGTCCGATTTGCAGCCGTGCCTATTAGTCCGACTATCCCTACTCTCCTAGCAGGGTTTGTTCGTCGGCAGACCCATTCGCCGATATCCGGTCATGATCGATACCTCGATCCGGGGCCCAAGCATAACAGCTCCTGGATGGAGTGGGCAGCTGTTATTTCCGTATTGATCGTGCCCTTCCTATAGAGAGGCACGCATATCAGAGTGTCATCCGGCGGACCTGATATCCTACCCTCTCCCAAGCCCATGCCCTTCCCCCTCCTGCCCTACATCTTCCTCGCAATCCACACCTGTGCAGCATACGCATTCCTCGTCAAAGTCCTCTCATCAAGTCCATACACAGCCTTCATACTCCTCACCAGCTCCCCCTCGAGCGTCAGGTTCCCTGGACAAGTCCCAGCAGGGACCTTGACGAACTCGAACCCGACAGCCTTGACGACAGCGATGACCTCATCGAGCGAAAGCTGCACCCACGGACCAGACCCCCACAGGAGCGGGCCAAAATTAACCCAGCTACCTCCCTTCGGTAGCAGAGCGTGGATGGTGTCCAGGTAGTTCATCAGGTTGCGGGCCGTGTCGATGAAGAAGTGCGTAACTATTACGTCGAACTGCTCTTTGTTCTTGGCAAAAGCGGTCGTGAAGTCCCCCTCGACGAGGACAACAGCGGAGCTGCGGTCGAGAGGTAGCTTCGAGTCGTTGTAGGCCGGGAAGATGACGCTGCGGAGCATGTTTGCTGTAGTGGCGTGGTGCGAGAAGCTGTCGATGAAGGGGTGAAGTCGCTTCTTTGGTGCTGCGGATGGAGGGCGGGCAGAGAGGTAGCGGTAGGCGATGTTGTTGTAGGCCCACCACTCGTTGCTTGTTACCTCGAAGCCTGTGCTCGACAGGGAGATAGTGAGTGGTTAATAGTGACTCAGCGGTTGTTATAGTTGATCCAAGCGAGCATTCATGCCCAATATCGCATAGGCGGGGAAAGGTTCCTCGCAAAACTCACCTCCTAGAGCGGCAACCTCATAGCCTAATCGTCCCGGGCCAGCACCGGGGAGCAGGGCCCTGACACTCTTCAGCTCAGACCTGTCCGGGAACAAACCGCGCAAAACCCCCAGTATGCACGGAAACGCATCCTCGCGCTCACTCCTCCCCTGATCAGACCAGTCGCGTACAATATGCTTCAGTGCTTGTGACACACTGATCCGATCAGGCTTCCTGTCCGGTAGCTCCTCTGAGCCCTTGATATGGCTCTGCAGCTCCGTCTCCTCGATCTGATAAAACTTCAGCGCAGACGCGACGATCTCTTCGCACAGCAGCCCGTTCTGGTTGATGCGTTCCTCGATGGCGTCGATCTTTTGAGTATAACCCATGGCGGCCTCGAGGACCTTCTTCTGTCTCTGGGGCACGTTCCCGTACAGACTCCACCAGTGCTGCAGCTGCGCGATGTTCATCTCGCGGTACTTCCGAAAGCCCCACAGCGCGTCGAGCAGGCGGGCGCGCGGATGGTTCGTGTCCCATGTGCCGTGGAACATGCTCAGTCGCTTGAGAAGGCTTTTCTTCTCGGCTTTATGGTGCGCGCTCTCGCCGCTCGAGCTCGCGCTGCTCTGTTCCGTGTCAGTAGCGCGAGGTAGGCTGGCAGGAGTAGAAGTAGAAGTAACAACAGTAGCGGCAGCAGCAGCAGCAGCGGCGGCATCGTTGGCGATCACATCTTCGAGACCGGCGGGGGCGGGTGCGGACATCGACGCGAGGAATTCGGAAGGGGCGGACGAGGTCGTATTGGTGGTCGCGATGATAGCGATAGTGCCCAGGAGAAGGGCGAGGGTCGAAGGTGAGATGTGCATCTTGGCTACAATTGAGTCGGTGGGTACTGAAGCGAGGAACAAAATGACCGTGAGAGGGATAGTCTGCTCGACTTGAAAATTTCAGGCTCCTGGGTGCCGCAATTCGCAAGGGAGAGTGGGTGAAGTGAAGGATGAGCACCCGGTTAGCTGCCAAGACCTGTGAGGTTGGACGAGAGAGCCCACAACTCGTGGCATTGTGGAGTCTTGGAGGGCAGATAATCAAATCACGAGACAGAAATTGATGGGCGATGAAGAGCGAGCGGGAACCAGGCTGTGATTCACCAGGTAGGTAGGTACCTACCTACCTAACCCACCTACCTCTTACATGATAGGCACCGAGGTACTCCAGTCTGCTTCGTGTTTTTTTTTGCATTGTTCAGCTAAGTCGTCTGATTTACCCACCGCCTTACCCAAACGCCAGACGCCGGCTAGAGGGCACGACCACGAGTTTCGGCCGGCTCGGGTGCGGCACTCCACAAGGATCCCCTGCCTCCCCCGTTCTATACATGCTGTACCTGGCGGACCTCGTCAAGGAAGGAGGCAGATGGCGGCTGGCGTACGCGGACGATGTGCTCACGTGGAAATCATCCCCTTCGCTGCAGGAAAATGTTTCTTGGTTAGAGGAAAAGCTTCGACTTATGCACGAGAAGGCGGCCGAGGAAAAGATTGTATTGGCGGCGGAGAAGACGGAGGTGATACATATTACCAGTAAAAGGCACGGACGCAACCCGGAGGTCCGGATTAACGGCAGGACGGTCACCCCAGTCCAGCTACCATGCGGCCGAGGCAGGCGCAACACCCCCGCGGCGGAACGCTACCCAGGCATGCGCTGGCTCGGATTCTGGTTCGGCAGGCGTTTGGACGGGCGCCGCCATGTAGCGGAGAGGGCTGCCAAGGCAGCAGCGGTGGCTACGCACCTCAAAAGCTTCGCGGCAGTCAGATACGGGCCACCCGCAGCGGCACTCCGCAAGGTGGCGGTGGCATGCGTGGGCTCCTCGGCCACCTACGCAGCCGAAGCGTGGTACAATCCGGCGTGCAAGCAAAAAGGGCTTCTCAAAACCCTCAACAGGCCCTTTGTACTGGCGGCGCGAGCCGTGCTCCCTGCGTACCGGACCACCCCGGCGGCTGCTGCTTTGAGGGATGCCGGNCACCTACGCAGCCGAAGCGTGGTACAATCCGGCGTGCAAGCAAAAAGGGCTTCTCAAAACCCTCAACAGGCCCTTTGTACTGGCGGCGCGAGCCGTGCTCCCTGCGTACCAGACCACCCCGGCGGCTGCTGCTTTGAGGGATGCCGGCCTACCCTCGGCCCGATCCGCTCTGGCCCACGTGCGCCTTAAGCACGGAGCTCGGCTACGGCTGGCGGACGAAGGGCACCCCCTCGTCAGCCGCCTGGCGGAACCCTCCCCTGTACGAGGGCGGGCGGGTA
>PYST01000027.1:0-209417 GCA_003049485.1 Ophioceras dolichostomum
CCCCTCCTCCGCGTAACGTCTCATGGCCCATGGACGTGGCGAGCGAGGAATGGGCTGAATAATGGCTCTCACTGGGGCTTCCGTCTCTTTTTCTCTTTTTTCGGATTGTTTCCATGTTTGTGAGTGGGCGAGCGGACGGGCTAAATACCTACAGGTAGGTAGGTAGGCACTTACTCTCCCAGATACCAAACAGAGATCGACGACGGCGTTTCGGTCATGCCTGTCTTGCGCTTCGACTATTCTGACCTCCTTCAGATAGATCACAGATCGACATGAACATACCCCTCTCTGCTATGGGGCTGAGTGAGAGGACGCAAACATCGCCGAGCTAGCCCACTCGTTTATTACGACGGCATGAGCGGGTACGGACGTAGTGTTGTTGTGGGTGTGCGGACTGGTGGTGGTGGTGGTGGTGGCTGTTGGCGCTGGCTCCGGACAGATCCTCACAGGAAGCCTACAATACGGGCTAGGCTAGATCGGGGGAGGCGGTTGGAGCTTTCCGGGGGCTAATAGACTGACAAAACGACGCCATCTCGCTCGCCTGCGAGGGAGGTGTGTCTGCTTGTGATGCCTACTCCGTAGTAAACTGACTATTGGCTTCGCTTGACAGAAGCCTCCGTGGGTCTTAGCTCCTGTCACTCTGTTGGTGAGCGCTAGGGAAGCACACTAGCCATCTTAGCTTGCTTGTACTAAGCTTGGCCGTCGACTAGGTGCGTAGGTGGGTGTCGTTCTTTTTCTTCCTCCTTGCTTCGAGAGAGAGAGTATGTGTGTGAGAGAGTGAGTGCGAGTGTGTGAGTGGATTCGTTAGCGTGCGCGCCCGTGCCAACCCACCACACCTCCTCCCGCTCAAGCCTTCTACGTCTCCTGCGTTGACCCCGGACCATTCATCAACATCCCGTCGGCTCCAGGTGGGGAAGAGAAAGGCGGAGGAGTGAGTGAGGGTGGGAGGAAGGTGAGTGGATGGGAGTGGCAATGATCACTCATGGACAAACCTACGTAGTCTCGATTCCATCCCGGGCGGGGGATGGTGGTCTTTGCCTAGGACCGGCCTGCCTACCTTCCCCTCTTCTTCTTCTCTTTCTTCTTCTCCTTCTTCTTCTTCTTTGCCTTGTGGGCGTTCTAGTTGTTGGTCCGCACCAGGGGACTGTCTGGCTAAGTTTGTAGCTTGCCACCTTGTTTTAGTGACACATGCAAGTCTGGCGTGCCAAGAGGTGGAACCAGCAATGCCAAACACCAGGAAAAGAATCATCAGGCCTCCTTCATTGAAGTGGGCAAAATGGCGAGATCATGAGCATGGTATTACCCTGCTAAGACCCATCGATGCCCGCTTCAATGCCGCAGGCTGGTGCTGATCAGAGATGGGGGGAGGGGGAGAAGGAGGGAGGGGAGGGAAAGGAACAACTAGGAACCACCCGTTGGTCCCTAGCTACCTAAGGTTACCTAAGGTAGTTAGAATGTACTTGCTTGTTCTCCAAAGCCCAGGTCGAAGTCTACCACATATGCTGGAGGGGGTCTGGGCCTGAGTGTCACCCAGTTCATTCCCCCCGATTTGTCACCGGCGAAGCTCGCCAGGCAGAGAGAGTGGAGGGGGGTCGCGCAGACTGGCTGGCGAGGCCGGGCTGCAGGCAGGACCCTTCTGTCGCGATCCCTACAGATTCTGGCCAGATTTGGGCTTGTGTGCGTGTGTGCGTGTGTGAGTGTGTGTGCGTGCCTGCGCGCGTACGTGATCTTGTTGATGAGGCCGAGGCTGGACGTCTGTCTGATCTGATCACGAACCGTGCGTGTAGCCCAACTGCCCTGAAGTTTGCCTCCTTAGCCTCTGGGTGGGCTTCCAACTTGGTATGAATCAATTCTTATAAGTGAGACCCCCTCTAGCTTGTCGGATGGGAGCATCTCGCCCTGTAGAGGCTTAAGAAGGGGTGACACAAGAGGATACTAGAGTAGTGACGAGTTGGGCGAGAATGGCCTCTGTCAAGTCGTATCATTTAACCTTCCTCGCCTACCAGCTCATAACAACGAAACAGAAATCTGGGTGGACATGTCTAGATTTCGGTCCACCCATCCAGCTCTCCACCCACCACCTACTTCAGCCGATCTTTCCTAGGTGGCCACCTACAACGTAAGGGAGCAGCCACTACTCTTGGGCGCAGTTCGAACGCTTTTTGCACACCCCCAAACCAGCACAAAACGGCTTGAAATGCGTGCGCGTTTGCGAACGGTATGCGCACTGCTGTCTGTTTGTTGGCTGCACACATACCTACCTAATGTTTGTAAGCGCGTTGCGTTGCGTTGGATCTACTGCTGCTGCTGCTGCTGCTACTTTCTACGCAACGCACGTAACGTTTCTGTTCTTGTTCTCGCGTTTGCTGCACGTCCCAATTGCTGCATCCAGGAGTGGTGACACACTTCGCTTTCGTTTGCTCTGGCTGTTCATACTTGGCTTGATCACATGCCATGGAGCTCCGAATGTAGGAGAACAAGTTCTCCGCTTCTGCCATCCAATCCTTTTCGTCTTTCGGAGAGCCCCTGGGTCCAAGCGCATGTCTCACGTTGGCTTGCTCGAATCTCAGCGCCGAGGACGACCCGATGATATGCGGTCCCGGACAGACATGTTAGGTCGCTAACATCTACCAACTACGAAAAAGTGCCGCGGTTGGCTTTGCGGGCGTTTGTCTACGGTGGAGTGATTGGCATCAATGGGAGGTATCTCAGAGGTATCTAGGTAGCTGTAAGTTGTTCAGTTCTTCTGCGTGATGACGAGTGTCCGGAGTCCGCATGGGCTATCTATGCATGCCTGTGCACGCGTGTTGGACAACAACGTCATCTGGAATGCGATGTATGTGTCATCGTTGATCTGTTGACGAGAGTGTCGACGAGAGTGTTGATGGAGGGTCAGTGACCCTGAAGGAGACATTTGGAATTAGCCCCTTACCAAATGTCAAATAGATAACCCTAAACTCGTTCTGGACACCAGACGGCAAGAAGACTTGGTGAGAGTGGCCATGAGGGAGATCATAGCCATCTTCCTGCATCACAGGAGGCAGGGAGGTGGTAGCCCTTGAGCACATCCCCCTTGTTCCTATTCTAGATGCCTCCCCTCATGTAATGCTATACCACCCAGGAGCTGATAAGTTGAAGGATTAAATGAGCACGACCTCGATTCCAGTTTTGGCAACATGTATTGGGCGTCTTGGCCTGTTTGTCGCTTCTGTCGCGTCTGTCGTGGTTTGCAGTGTTTTGTCGTGTTGAGATTGAGGGCTCTACCACAGTATGTCATGATGATGCCAAGACTCAGGGGCACTGCCTGGGTAAAGCATGAGAGCGAGCTTTGGCACAGAACGGCGAACATCTTCTCACACCCCCATGTAATAGCCCATCTAGTTGCTTGACTTGATGCACTTCGACGACGTCGTCTGTTGTTTCTGCCTCGCCTCAGCGATGCCTTGGCGAGGCCGTCACTGATCAGTAACACTGACGCGACGTCGCTGTGACTGATGACGTGCAGTTCTTAGGTCAAGCTTGCTAAGGGCTACATCGCCTTAGCACCATGGGCGCGAAATCCTAAAGGATGCAAACGGAATGAAAAGAATGGAAACGCTAGGGTAGTTCTTGAATCCAAATATTGACAAGTAGATAAGGCCTGGCTAGGTCAAAACAGCCACCAAGTGCCGCTGAACGCCGCTGAGTGAGCCCAGGACGAGTGCCGGGATGATTGATGTTTCTGCAGCGAGCGATGTGGGCTTCTACGGAGTCGACCTAGTGCTCTCCTCAGTCGTGTGTGCTCACTGACCATCGATCATGCTCAACGTGCTCGGCTCGGCCTCCATCCCACCACGTACGTTGTAGGGCTGTTCACATTTTAGGTCGGCCTCCGCGGATGGAAGCACCATCCATCCGACTGGGGGAATTTAAGGACTTTTCACATGCCGCAGGAGAAATAAGAATCTCTCTGGCTGATGTGTGGGGTTCGCGCATGAACTCCATACATAGAGCGTGGCCTAGCAGCCCTGGCAGCCTTGCCAGTTGCCACTTGACGCCGATCCTGAGCCAGATCGAGCCAGATCGAGCAGAGTGGCCCGTATGAGCCTTGGAGTGTAAAAACCCAAAAGACTTGGCACGAGCTGCGGTGAATTGTGAACTCCCTCCCTGCAAGACTGCTGGTCTGCATCTCGTCTTTCGGTGGGTAAGAAGAGTATGGGATCTGATAGGATTTCCCCGCCCTCCATGCCCTTCTGTAGGCCCTTCTGCAGGCCGTGCCGAAGGCCCATAACAGGCAACGTTCTTCAGCTGGTCGTTATTGTTTCGACGTGGTATTAACATAGTATCTAGTAGCAACTGCACTACGTAGTGGGTTAGTTCGAACGCTCCTACGAATAGCTTCTTCGTTCGAAATCAATTACTTCAGAATATCGGAACGAGAAAATATATTCGAAACTATCGTGAGGCGCTCGACCATCTGGCGTGGCTTGTTCCACGTTCGCTCGATAGATGGTATCTTTGACCCCCGCCCCCCCTTTCCCAATATTGCCCCCCTGAGCCAGGAGAGAGAAGCCGAGAGCAGCGGCGGATGTGTGAGGCTAGTTGGAAAGGCTCTAACTCGCCGATTTAGTCATCGTTGAGTGATCGGAATCACCTCCGATGGCAGTTTACTGGTCGATTTGAAGACCCAATCGGGGCTCACTGCTTTCAAGGTACGATGCGCGATAAAGAAGGGGGAGAAAAAACCGATCCCACCAGGTGTAGAGTCTCTATGCCACCCCTCCCGCGAAGGGTTTCACCGAGCGGCTCATGCCGGAAGATTTCATGCGCCTACCTTCGCCATCTGCGGCACTTGGGGAGGTCCAAGGGCCCTATGGCAGTGCCTTTGCAGTGCCTGTGCCAGTACCGGGTAACGGACGTGGAGGCCAATAGATCCAACCTACGCTTGCTAGTGAGGGGTTTCTCGAGAAAGTGGCTACGTCAGGGGCAAAAGTGTGGCAGGGCGGGTGAGAGGGAATGATTTAGTGATAATTCAGTGAATTTTGAGAGGGTGAAGGACCAAGGGCAGCAACTCCGTTTTATCTTGTGGTATATCTAGGTACATACTAGGCGGAGAGTCGTTAAACGTGTTGATGTTTTCGGGGAACAATCTCCGCTTGGTGGCGGCCAACTGGGAGTTGAGACGGGTCCGTCAGGGTCTTGTCTTCCTGCAGCCAGGCGGGTCAGCCAGCATCAGGCTTCGATCCATACACAGTAAGCTCCTCCTCTCTATGACCAACGCGACTTGTGAACAGCTCGCGTCGCAGCAGAATCAGGCCAGGCATGATGATCGAGCGAGCCAGCCAGCATTAGTGAAATGAAACACTTAGTAGATTCCCTTCCCAATTTCTCCATTTCCCCATTCGCGGCCAGATCGCTCTAACTCTGCCGACGTCGCTGTGAAAGTAGGATGGAGCGATCGGCGAGAACGGAGAGAGGTGAATGACAGATACAAGAATCCGGCAGCTTCGAAGCATGACCGCTGTCTTCGCCGAGACGAGTTTCATTGGACGTTGTATGCGGCACTTAGGATGATGCTTTCTAGGAAGGCATTGTCCCTTGGACGTCAGAGGTTGAGGTTCGAGGAGGGATGAGGGAGGAGCGAGGGGACGATGGGTGTCATTGCCCTTCCTTCTTGTCAACTACAAGCTCGTCTGCTACAGCCTTTGAGCGAATGAACGTGCTGCTGTAGTTCCCCAGCTTTTTTGTGGATTATGCCGCGAGCTATAGGGGATCCAGTCCAGGGGTGACTACGACGTATGTCTGAGCTTGGCCTTTATTCACTGGCACCCTTAGCAAAGCCTGGCCGCCTTTTATTGGGCTGGTTGGGCTGGTCGGGACCGAGAACTGCAGCCATCAAGAGGTGTGTGTGGCCGGATTCGTTGACATCGCCGACGAACCTGGGGGATACAGGCAGGCTTGGCTCTCGGAGGAAGGCCTCGATTTGGAAAGACAGCGCTCGGCCTAAAGCTCAGTGCCCAAGCTCCCTGGCTCAAGCCCCATCTTTTGTGCAGTAGGAGAGTGGGCTGGGCTAGCCAGTCCCATCCCCCCTTTTTTTCTCAGGTTCCGATCGATAGGCCTCTTCTTGGCGAGCCTCGAACGACCGAGCAAGGAAATATCCCACGTCTTTCTCTAGATGACGACGACGACGGACATTGAGTCGGAGACAGAAGGTGGTGAGATATGAGGAGCATTGCAACGAGAATAAGACGTCAAGACCCAGGGAGACTCCCCCAAATTCGCCCCCGTCGAGTGATAACGAACATGCCGACTTGAGAACAAGCTGAGTGTCAATATGGAGGCCCGACCCTCATACTTCTCGCCCCCTGGACCCCCATACTTATCGCTTCCTGTCATATCTCTCTGGATATCTGAATCTCTAGATCTCTGAATCTCTGGCTTGGCAAGGCGGCTTCTGCCTCGTGTTGAGTTCATGAAGTCTAGGGAGATCGCATGCATGCATGATGATGAAGAAGGAGGCTGAATATCCTTATCGGAATCGTCGATCCGTTCGATGATCCAAGTTCAGGCTCTACCCCGGGGTCGAATCCCACCCCCAGCCCCCAAGTACCAAAGTCCAAACGCTGGTCATCAAACCCCGGAAATAGGAAATCAGTTCGTGGCGAGAGGCTCGCTCAAAACAGAGGGCTCGGGGGCTAGCTTTCTTTTTTAGATCAAACGGCAGGATGAGGAGATCAAAGCATTAACAAGAGAGAGTGTGAAAAACACCGGTCAAAGCTTCAGATGTTAAGATGTTAGCCTGGCTGGTGTGCAAGTTCAGAAGCTCTCTTGCAAAAGACTCACAAACCTAAAAAAGACGGGGATAGAGCGAGGGGATTTTCAGGTACGCGGGCGGTGACACTCCCACTCTTCCTGAGTGGCTGATGCCAATGTTGCCCCTGGCCCGTCCGCAAGCTTGCAACTCAGGATCAGCCTTCCCTTGCTTGCCTTTGTTTGCCTGCGTACACGTCGCCCGTTGAAGAGGCTAGTTGTGGACTGGAGATGAAGCTTTTGGGGTGAAGCTTGGCGATGTAGCTCGGGGTCTGAGAAGACGGTAGGGCAGGGGCAGGCGAGGTTAGGGTTCAAGGGACGACGGTAGGGTGTTTTGAAGTCAAAACTGACGACATTTCTTCAGTCCTGTCCCAGTCCTGTCCCAGTCCTGTCCCAGTCCTGTGCTAGTTTCCTTCATCGGTCACGATTGTAACGGCTTCAGATTTGTCTCGATGGCACCAGATCCTTCGATGGAATGCGAGACATGCGGGAGTGTCCGGGGGAGGAAAGCCCTCCAGAAAGCTGTAGCAAGCTGTAGCAAGCTGGGCACCGGGATTCGACTGCAATTCGCAGTGGTGTTCACCGCTGACAGCTCGGCGACAGATTTGCTTCAGACCCCGTTTCCTCCGGTGCTACGACGTACCGAAATCCAAGGAATCCGGGGAATCCAAGGGCTCGCATTCCTCTTGCTCCTTGTGATTCTGTTTGCCTCGCCGGATTTGGACATGGCCAGCGAAGAGAAAGGGGGCAATGAGGAGATCGGCCGAAGACCACAGCACCTGCTAGCTGATTTCACATACACGTCTGCGTCTAGTGATATGCGTACAGAGACGTACAGAGTATGGTGGACATTTCAGATGGCTAGCGGTCCCAAGCAGAGTCACTTGCGGAGTCCCCTGCGCTGCGTCGGGTGCCCGGCTGTCACCCACCATGGGCGAATACACCCCAAGGCAGTCTCCATTCTCCATTAGTCCATTCCTTCCCAGCCCCTTTTACCCGAGACATCCCGAGGCGTCGCGGCGAGTTATCACCTCTAAGTACGTTGTAAATCGCGTTGCGTTTGACGGGTACGGGTGAGTAGGGGTCAGGTCGGTTTGGAGGCGAGGGTCCCAGGCGGGTGGGGAGGCGAGGAGGGAGGGCGAACGGGGGTTGCTGACAAGTTCTGACGTCTTCCCTTGCAGACGGGAGGCGGATGGACGGAAGACGATGACGGAGTAGAGAAAGGCCTGTGGTCCGTCTACTACGTAGTAGATTCCCAACTCGCTTCAGTTTATGCATGTTCTTGGTACTGCGGACTCGTACTTCCCCTGCGACTCGCTACCTCTTGCCCTCCCACGCACCTCTCACTTTTACCACAGAGCAGACGCGCCGTGAGATACGTCAGTACGTGGACGTGCCTCCTCCCATATGGCCCAAGCTTCTCCTCAGCTCGAGCCCACGAGCTAGTCAACACATAGTGGATGGGTCGCGAGTGGATCAGGCTCACCTTCCTGGTGACTCGGACGTTCTGGAGCCAGGAACTGCCCGGATTTGCAGATGGCGCTCCCCGGGTTGAACCCTATCAACCCCCTTCGCCATCCACAACGATACAGGACCCACCCACACTCGCCTACTCCTCCGTCACTACCACCACAGCACCACCACAGAAATGGCAGCGTAGTACTGCTAGTGGTAGCCGGTCAAGTCGGGGCAAGTCTCCTCACCTGTAGGTAGTCCAGCGAGCTGCTTGCACGCAGCACACAGTAGACAAATGACAAAATGACGCCGCAAGACTTGGCAGCGCGAAGATTCTCCGGACTGATCGAGACACCTGCCAGCTCCCCCGCCCGTCAGACTACGTAGACCGTTGAGACTTGAGAAGCGCTCGGTGCATGCGTTCTTCCAGCACGGCACGGACTGGATCTAGTAGGTACTGAGCAATGAGCAATTGGCTCGGCCACCCCCCACTTCATCTCCCTCCCTCTCCTCGTCCTGGCCAGTGCTCTTTCATTTCCATTACAGCGTCAGTGACGACGACATCTCGACGACATGTTGACGACGCCAGCATGCATTATCAAAGGTGTTCGAGCGCCTCGTCGACCGGACCCCTGTTTCAGTCTTCAACTTGCTCCGTCATCATCGCCTATCGCCTCCCTTGCGTGCAGTTTAGTCGAGTGGCACAAAAAGCTCTGTGGGTGGCAGGTTCAGCGGTAAGCAAGGAGACCGAGCCTGCCTGCCTAGTGATCGATCTTCACATGCTAGCCAATCAAAGAGAATAACACAAGTTTCCTACTCTACTTTCCTTCACCGCCGTGAGAGGCGAGAACGTGTAAATGCAGGCAATGCAGGCAGTCAGTCAGTTGCGGCAGTGCTACTCTCGTCTCGCCGAGGTGGCTATTTGCATAAGGACCTAGGCAATGAGCAATTCCTGCTTGGGCGGCCATGGGGAAACAGCAGCACAGTTAAACACATGAATGCTCCCAAGGACTGGTTGGCTGGACCAGTTGGCTGCCATACCCGGGAGCGCCGTCTGGGACTAGCATGGCGTGTGGCACTTCCAGGAGGGAGAAACTAGGGAGGCACCGACGGACTTAGGAGGATTTAGGAGGCATTAACTGTTCCAAACACAGAGATATAGGGTACCAGGTAGATAAGTGGCAGGTAACAGGTAACTCGTAGGAGAGGGAGTGAGGGAGTTAGCACATAGACCTACCTTTATCAGGGAGGAGAGATGGGCAGTACGACAGATGGCTGCTGCTGATGGTGGCGTTGGTGTTTTGGCTTGCGCGCTGAGTAGGACTTTGACCAGGAGCACCAGGCGAACCAGGCGAACCAGGCCTTATCACTATCTCCAGGGATTTTAAGGTATGAGAAGGCGCGCAGAGCAGCGCAGAGCAGCGCATGGGAGACACTCATGTGAATCATTCTAATCGCCATGACATTCCAGAGTGAGAAAATGCCATTGAGGGCCACAGGGCAATGATGACTGGAAGAAGGAAGCACGGCTTTCTCCCAAGGGTATCTAATAGGATAATGTACCACGCCTGATGATGAAATCGATCAGGAATGGCTGGAGAGGAAGATGAGGGACCGAACTTGAGAACCCTACAACGCAGAATGCAGAGGACGAGAAGGAACGGGAGAGTGCTGGGTAGGTCGCCTTGGCACAGTGGACGAGGATAAGGGAGAAAAGGGGAGGAAGAGGAGGACGAGAAGCAAGACAAGAGTGGGTGCAGGCGGTGGTGATGAAAGGTGACAGGCAACGGGCATGGGAGATCCCGAGATGGGAAGGGGGTGCGTTGAAGGACGGTCAATTTCACTACTGGACATGTTGACTGTCGTAGTAGGTACCCAGGTACGTACCGCACTAATAATGCAGCGCACCATTCTTAGCAGGATCTTCTCTCCCATCTCTCCTCGTCCTCACCGGCCCACCCTTGTAGCGCCCTAGACCTTGCCTCGTCAACGCAGCAGCACGCAGGGCTCACCTACAAGAGCAAGGGTAGGTATCTTTGCTCTCTTTGTCGACTGAGGTGCCTGAGGTAGTCGTCTAACGTGCTCCATGCCTACAATTGTGGCAGTAACTGCCCAGTAGCTACCGTGCTGTCTGGCTATTTCATCTTTTCTACAGCGTGCCGTACTCCACCTTCCCATCTCCCCTCCCCTCCACCCCCTCCACGTCTTGCGCACCTTGCTCCCCTTGTTCTCGCCCTCTCCCCTGCTCCCCTGATTGCGGCCCCAACAGGTGCTCTCCCTGCAAGTCGTCAACAGCAATTATTGGATCGACATTGGAACAGATTCTGCTTCTGGCTCTGCAACTACCTCGTCTCGACTTGCTTGCCTGCACTGTATTTCACCCGTTCGAATGCCTGATTACCATTGATTGCCCTTGATTGGCCTGGATGGATGTATGGAGTAGAAAGCACTGTAGCCACACACACCACCAAAACAGAAAAGAAACCAACAAGAATACATATCAAGCTGCTCGCCCGCTCACTTGCTCACCCTCTGCCGCCGCTTCGACGATATTATGTATGGTGTCTGTCCGTCCGGTTCGGGCCAAAACAGCGCGCACCGCCGAGCTGGAAAACTGCTAACTGCTGTGCAGGACTGGACTGCAGGCAGGGCAGCAGAATGACAAACGACCGAAACAACACACAAAAATCACCCAACTGCTCCCAACTCACAAAATTTCCGTTATCCTCCGCGTCTTGGCCATCGCCCATTGTCCTCTGTTCTGTCGTCGTCCATCATACTTGCCATTCTTTCACTCCTTCCCGTCTTCCTCTCTTCCCCTCTCCCCATCCTTCCCTCTTTGCTTCCTCCGCTCCTACCCTCCTCGGCCCCTTTCCGTCTGCCACCTGCCCCGGGCGTTCATGTTCACTTCAGTTCGCTTCAGTTCGCTTCACTCCCCCACTGCCAGCCACGATCAGATCATCTTAGCCCAGTCTAGCGCAGCAACAGCTGGGGTCCGGTAGCTACCTATCGACCGAATACAATAGGGCGGGAGCTGCAATCAGCAGGAGCAGCCCCAAGCACCACGCCGGCACTGGAAACCACGCCGGGAAACCACGCCGGGACACCACGCTACCGGCCTAACTTCTATCTAGCCTGCCTACGCTACTTACGCCACACTACCTGACCCTTCTTGCCCTCTTCGCGACACTTCCAATGGCATCTACATGCACCACACTTCTCTGACAGGCTTGTCTTGTCCCGCCCGTCAAATCAAGGCCGACTTCGACACGGTCGCTCTCACACTTACTACCACCTACCTACCCAGCCATCCAGCCACATTGAGTGAGCCATTGGATCCATCCGGTCTGCCAACTACACCTTCCTCCTCTACCATATCCGACCAGTTGCGAAAGAGGGCAGGGAAAGTAGAAGCAGCAGCAGCATTGGCTGGAGACTGCCATTGGATCTGCAAGTGAGCAAAGCAAGTGGAAGTAAGCAGAAAAACTGGCAGGCATCTACCTAGGTCGGTACCTACCTAGGCAAGAAGCCAAGAAGGCAAGAAGGCAAGACGCCGTGCTAGCCAAAAGCCGACAGGTCACCTTGCATCTACCTGGTACATACAGACACCACCTGCACCACCTGCACCTCCTGCCACCTAGACGTACCTAAAGCACCCACCAACGCGCTGCACGCATCAGGTCCTGCCGCACTCTCATATTTTGCGTCGTCAACTCCCGGCTGGGCTCTGCCCGTCCCCCAAGGCCATATTTCCCTCCTGAGCCCTATATCGTGTCTTGGGCCGCATCAGCATCAGTCAGCACTGCTCATCACTGCGTCTGGGAGGAAGGAGGTGACCAGCGCGGTGCCCATTTCTCGAGATATCAACACAGTGCATAGGTGGCGTTCCGCTGCCACTCTGTCCGCATGCGATAAAGACGACGTCGAATGGCTTGACATCATACACCACCGGGGAAAACAGGAGGCAAATACACGAGCAGGGTAAGGCTCCTCGCGGTGGTCACCTCTCCAACAAAAGAAGACAAAAAAGAGCGACCTACAGCATCTCTTCACTGCCCGTTCCCACTGCTACCACTGCTACCAACGCCGCCACAGGGACACCCCATTCATCACCAGCAGCACAATTGCAGCTGTCAGACCGAACTACGTGCTCCGGATCCCTTTTTTTTAGAGCGCGGGGCTGCCAGCTCGCCACCAAGGATCGATCAGAGCAGCAATTAGTCCAGCGGACCCGCCACATCCGCCGCCGCCTACGGTACCTGCCAGGTCTATTACCGCACCAAGCCAAGTCATTACATACACCTCTTTCCTCATACAACCAAACCTTGTGAGTAACTGTTTTTCCTTTCTTCCTGGCACAACAAAAAGGCCAGGCGGGCCCTAGAAGACGGGCAGGTTGTGGTTGCCGTCCTTCGCACATCGAACTGCCAACTACCTGCCGGCTACCCTCTTCCACCTACCACGATCCCGACACGCCAGAGAGAGTTCTGCATCTTCACTGCCCGTTGCGCAGGCTTCTGAAGTCTCCCAACCTTTCCACTACCTATTCTTCAAGCCGCGTGGGCCCTTACATCTCCCGTCGCCGTTGAAGACCGGCCTTTTCAGGAAGCAAAGGGACAGACTCAGGCGCTTTGTGAACCGTCCATCTACATCCCGTGAGGCGCTTTGCACCTTCTCTGCAGTTTTCACAATGCTTTCGGCGACTTGGGCGTCACCCTAACCAGTCTTCCAGGAAACTCTCACGGAACTCTCAGAAAACTATCGTATAAGGACTCGAGAGAGACTTCCGCTCCAGGCGGGCGACCAACTGCCAAACCTTAACCTTCGAGTCCTACTCGCCTCAAGCTTGCGCCTGCTCTGCCCAACCTTTTTCCCTTGGGTATATAGACGCGCAGTACCCATAGTTTCTTCTGGTCAGTCAAATCCCTCCTCCGAACGTTCAGCCTGCTCATCATCTCCGAAACGCACTGGGGCCTCGCGGCCGCGTTGTCCATTTTTTGTGTTTCTTTCGTCGGCGTCCTTCGTTCACGCATCGCTTCGCTTTGGCTTATTCTCCCCTCCTGTAAACTGTTGCCGAAACAAGGGAAGAGTGTGCATTCGTTACCTCATTTTTACGCTCGTCTCGCTGTCTCGTTGCATAGTTCTGTGGCATTATCTAACTTATACCCAGGCTCGTTCTCGTTCTGTCTTGGAGAGATACCCAATTTTGCAACCTTCCTTCTCGGCTCACTTTTTCTGTCCCCGACCCACACCTTTCCCTGCTTCCATATCCTGGGCTCCCCATTTCTCGATACGCAGACCTCTTCATCGGGCTGTCTGACCGAGCTTTCACCAGACGAAGACTGGCCCCCGGAATCCTCACCCCAAAGGACCACAGGGACCTCACGGCTCCCGATCGCGAGGCAGTCTCGGCTGTACCCCATCCGCCGAAGCTCAACTTCCCAACATCATCTGCCACCCCTTGAGGTATCTAGCCTTCTTTTTGGACATCCCTCGTTACCCGCTCTCCCCCAGTGATCTCACAACAAAGCCGATCGGAGGACACGCGCTCATCTGAATTCTACCGTCACTTCAAGGTGTACGCTAACGGCCACCTTAGTCGTCATCAGGATGACTCCCCACGGGCAGAGTCCCCCAATGGGTCCCACCTGGCGAGGCAGGGTTTCCACTACTCTCGATGCGCTTATGCTCTTCGAGGCGTGCCTCCAAGGCGTCCTCACCCACGTCCCCAGAAGGCCGCATGACAGGGAGCGAGACGGTCTCGTCAAGAGTGGATGCGTCGTCATTTACGAGGAGCACTCGTCCGGGATCAAGCGATGGACCGACGGGTTCAACTGGAGCCCCAGCAGAATACTGGGTAATTTCCTGATCTACCGTGAGCTCGAATGTGCGTTCCCGCCCGGAGAGAAGAAGCGGGCACGCAAGCCCAAGAAGAGTGGCAATGGTCCTTCTAAGACTGCAGAGAGCGCCAGGGCGGCCGCCGTTGCTGGAGGCGGTGGAAGCAACGGACTCCACGAGAATGACACAACAACGGAACGCTCCCTCATCGGCTCGCTTGTCGATTCCTACCCTTTCAAAGAGGATGGCTTGGTGAAGAAGACTATCAGCGTCACCTGGCAGGGAGTCACACATCACCTCGTCTCATATTACACGGTCCAAGACGTCCTGCTAGGCAAGCTTATATGTCCGGGAGAGCACGAAGCGCTCAAGACGATCGTCCCACGTCCAGAATTGTTCAACCAGCAAAGCTTCCGAAATCCGGTTACCGACCAAGACCCAAAGAGTTTTGCTGCATCGCTGTCCAGCCAGCACGCGATGGTCTTCGATGGGCATCAGCTCCACCATACAGGCATGATGCTCTCTGCCCCGCCCCCAGGCCCCGGCCGGCCCCTGTCGATGGCCCCCGGCCAGCCATTTCCTTATCCCATGCCGGGACAGGCGTCGATGCATTTCTCAAATGGCCATTACGACACGCATTCGCATGCCGCACCAATCGGCTACCACAGCTCCTACGACCCCATTATGTCGGCACATCTCGCGCAACGTCAACATCATCAACAGCATCAGCAACTATCCCATCGCGGAATGCTGGGCGTTCCCACCACCGGCGCCGAATTCCATCACGGTCCGGCACAGACGGCCTTAGCACAGACGGCCTTAGCACAGCCTCAGGTCCCGGCCCAGCAGCCCCGGCGCGCCTCGCACGCACCCATAGCCACCGGCTACGAAGGCCATAACATCATACCCGCGGATGGACTGCCAAATCAGCCTAGGATTATGCCCTCGGACTCGAGTCTCGAGGCAGACCCGTATTACAACCCATCGATCCCTGTGTCTGGGCCCGGTGGTGATGCTGACCACAACAACGTCATGTCGATGTTGAGCAATGGCATTGGCGGAGGAGAACCTGGATCCCGAGACCATGGGCTGGATTTGGCCGGCCAATGGAGCGGCGCGGGATCTTACGGTACGTTGCACGGTCACATCCATTCGCCTTTCCGTCAGCCCACCAGCCGCACCTGGCTGTGAAGAGCGCACTGGAAGATGTGTGAGCTCTTGCTCGTTCGGGTGGGGAAGAGTAACTGACGAAACGAGTGACATACAGAGCACAAGCCAAACCACGACAACGTCTCGCCGGCAGAACACTACGAGCACCAGCCTAGAATGCAGCACGCATCGATGTACGAGGAGCACAAGCCGGGCTCTGAGGGCATGGCCTCGTCAGAAACTTACGCGCGCCAGTCAGGCATGCACCAGGACGAGGTGCAGCATGCCGCAATGTTCGATCCGAGCTACCCCCATCCCGGTCTCCACAGCAACGGAGGTTTTATAGAGGGCGAGATCCACGACGGCCACGGCATGGAGCACATCGACGACCATCTCAAGCAGGAGCCCGACCTTCACGCTGGCGGCCACCATGGCTTGCCCCCCATGTCCCACCAGCACCAGCAGCATTAGCAGCAGCCTGCTGATGCTGATGATGTTGGGAAGCCGATCGACCCCGAGATCGACCCCGAGATCGGGCATGAGGGGATGATGTGCGTGGAGGATTTCGGGCAAACTCGTAACCACGAATTGAGCATCCCACAATCGGTCGATGCATGGCTACGGGCTCTGCCTGACGAGATCGAGACCGCCAAGGTCATGGTCCCGACGGCGGACACGGCTGATACCGCCGACCTCTTCATCACGTACATCCCCCCAGATATCGATTGGACCACCACCACCACCGGAGAAGTGTTAAGTGAACAGATGAGACAGATTATACCCCCTCCTTCCCAGCCGTCCTCTCGGGGAAGGAAGCGGAGGCGCCTGGATTGGGAAATGAACGACGTTCCCATTCCCTTTGAGAAGTCTGGCGTAGATTAGATCCTCTTTGGGGTGTGAGGACATAATTATTCCTTCGTTTTTTATTTCCTTTGTTTGTTATTGCTTAGCTGCTCTTGTTTTTCTTTGGGACTTTTTTGCTTCTGCGCTCACACATAATGGCTGGCGGAGGATCAGATGGGCGGGACGATGAATTGAGCACGGGTGAAGGGATGCATTTTCCAACTGTGCAGTCACGATATTCAGAGCTCTTCATGGACCGCTGTCTTGTCTTCGGCTTTTTTCGGCTTTCAGTTCTGCTTTAATCCCCATTTCCTCTGCATTCGCTCTTTTCTTTCCCTTTGTTTTTTTTTCCCTTTGTTGTGTGTTTTCTTTTTGGTTTTTTGGGTCTATTGGGAGGAGTTTGTCGGCAGTTCAGGATACTCGCAAAGGTCTCTGGGAATGCGATACACCGAATCGCTACGACAGTATGATAATTACGGCTGGCAAAAAAGGCGTCACATTCAAGTAGGCCTGGAGGAGTTTTTGGATGGAATCATGTCTTCGTTGTTGTATTTTTTCCCTTTGTTTTTACTGCTCTTGTAAACAATACTCCCACTTTCGTTCCTTTCTCTTCTGCTTTCCCCCGGAGTTTTTTTTTTATTCTCTTCCCTCCCTCTCCGCACTCCTTCCTTCCGGCTGCGTAATCATCAGCAAGCGGGTTCAGCGAAGTCATCAATACCCCTCGGAGAGGCCCTCGGAGGGCCCTCGGAGCGGGTGGGAAGATGAAGAGAAGAAGAGTTCTCATTTCGTTGGTTTATCGAAAAAAAAAAGCGTGAACAGATAGATAGGGTTGACGACGCGGGCTCAGGCCACACACGCACTGTCAAAATAGCTGCCGTAGGGACTAGTCGCTGGTATTCAAACTATTCACAACAATATATGTTCCAAGGCTTGATGATGATGATGATGAGAGTGAGGTGTTGCTCATGCATGATATTGGGACTATCTATGCCGTACTGTCATCCTCTTGTACCCCTGAATATCTCTACGTACACTGGTCAGGGGCTGGTGTCACAAAGCTGTCCGGATTGGGGAAGAAGCACGGGCCACCCGGACATCTCAACTCGATCTCTCGGAGCTCCACCCAAGTAAGCACAGTGCGCGTTCATGAGTCTGCGAGGAAAAAAAAACAAGACGTTTCTGTTAAGAGTCCATTCTGTGAACCTCGAATCTCGAGCTCCTCGCAAAGCTCGAAGCTGATTTTGGCGCGGTGCTCATCCGTCTTCGATCCCTCGCTGAAAAGAGGGGACACGCACACACAGAGAGAGAGAGAGGCCTCTCCGTGAGGGAGATGTGGCAGAGCCGGCGCGGGGCGAGATGATGCAATCACTCGGCGGCGGCGTCGCCGTCGTCGCTCGTTCGGCTCTGCCGGGTAGCAGCCGGGCGGGGATGATGGCGATGGCGGCGACGGCACACGTAGCCGCAGCCGCCTCGCGGTGCTGCCGCTTCACGACGGCGACTCCGGTGGCGACGGCGACTCCGTCGATAATGTTGTCGCTCGCTTGGAGCGGGAGGCAATCTAGTAGAATTGGGATAGGGATGGCTGGAGGCATGCACGTTCGGCGGCGACTTGAGCCCCTGCCAAGACAGAGGTGGTTGTCTGCTGGTGGTGTCCGGCGGTATGTTGATAGAGGGTTTGTTACACCCCTCCCTTTTTCTTCACCACAATTCCAAGTCAAAGTCCTACTACGAGGTAATCTTTACGGGCTTATTGGTTTTTCTTGCTCCACCTTGAGAACCTCACGGGGATATCGGTGGGGAAGAAAGACAAGAAGAAAATGGGCGCCGAGAGATGTTCTGAAATATGCCCGGCCGCACCTGCATGCGGACGGACCTGACCGGACTTGGACACTGTCTGTTTGGCTGTCTGTCTGTCTGTCTGTCAGACCGATGTCGTAAGACCTAGGTAGACATCACAGACATCACTTACACAAGCGATCTCACTAACTCGGGTTTTACCTTGCTGGTCCTTTGCGCCGCACGATAAAGAACGCAACAGCAAATGCAGACAAAGCAGACGCAACAACCGTCCGTGTCAAGGCAAGGGGACGAGAAAGCAGCACAAGATGGCGACGCTACGTCGTCGTCGTCATCAACAACACCACCACTACTATCAGACCAAGCTGCACCTGCACCACCCCCCCAGTCCGCGTCCTTCTCTTCCTCCTCTTCGTCTCTCCTCGCGCGAGAGAACGTCTACACGCTGCCCAACCTGCTGACGGCCTCGCGTCTGGTGATGGCGCCGTTCGTGGGCTACTGCATCGTGCACGACATGCACGCCTGGTCGCTCGCGCTGTTCGCCTGGGCGGGCGTCTCCGATCTGCTAGACGGCTGGATCGCCCGCCGCTGGAACCTGGGCACCGTCGTCGGCACCGTGATCGACCCGATGGCCGACAAGACGCTCATGCTGGTGCTGACTGCAAGCCTGGCTGTTAAGGGGGCGCTGCCACGTAAGTTTTCTGTCGTTGTTGTTGGTGTTGTTGTCTGATGAGTTTACCTATGGTACACACTCCCTCTCTCGCGTGGTAGCGTTGGTTTGTACATGCCTTCTGCGGCCATCGGACAGACCCTTCCCTTCCTTTGCACACGCCTTGGCCTCTTCATCGGTCGTCTTGGCCGTGCTTGCTATCTCCCCCTGGCCGCGTCTGCGTGCAGCCGGCTAGCACCCACACCTCTATACGCACCTCATCCCCTCCCTCTAGTCCTGCCTACCTGCTTCTGCGTCTCTTCCCTTGCGCACGAACACAAACGTCTGCCATACACCAACGCTGGGCCGAAAACCCAATTCCGGTCGACCGAATTCTGACCCATGCTAAAAATAAACAAAACAATACAATAAAAAACAGTCTGGCTCGTTGCCCTCATCATCGGCCGCGACGTCGGCCTCGGCATCGCCGCCATCTACTACCGCTGGATCTCGCTGCCCCCTCCCAAGACGTTCACGAGGTACTGGGACTTCTCGCTGCCGTCCGCCGAGGTGCGCCCGACCACCATCAGCAAGTACAACACGTTCCTGCAGCTGGTCCTGATGGGCTTGACCATCACTGCACCGGTGGTTCCGTTGGATCTAGGTGGGCCCTTGACTGTGCTGCAGTGAGTCACGATTTTGCCTCCCTCCCTCCCTCCCTCCCTCCCTCCCTCCTAATACCTCACTTTCTCTTCTTTTCTGTTCCAACGTGACCGACCGTACACGCAGTCCCACTGGGTAGGTGAGATAGCTCGCTAATGGTGAAATTGTCTCCTCACGTAAAGATATGTGGTGGCGGCAACGACGGTCTGGAGCGGCGCCAGCTACGTCTTCAGCAAGGATGCCGTCAAGATCCTCTCGCAGGAGTCGAAGAGGCTGAAGTGACCATAAGACACGAGGCTAGCCGTTGAGAAGAGAAGAGACCCCACCCTCTAATGCCTAAGGGAGAGAAAGTGACTTCACCCTAGTGGACGCGTGCAAGCTGCTCCTAAACCTCAGCGAGACCTTCGCCCCATCAAGGCATCTGCAGAGTTCAGGAAATGGCCGCGTTTGTGCAAGGTGGCATCTAGAACTGCGAAAAGTATGTCTTCCACACAGCAAGATGTACTCTCGTTACTGCTCATCATGCATGTATCTAGTACGAAATGCGGTGGCAAAAAGGGGGGTCGTGAGGAGAAAGGATAAGAATACATTTCCCCTCGTATGTATATTACGTTACATGTACAGTATTCCAAGGTACCTCTTTGGTCTCCTCCACATGAAGATTTTCACGACGCTCGTCATCTAAGTATTCTAGCCCACTTAAAAAAAAGGCCCGAGTTGTGTCCATGCATCTTTCAGTAACGTCCTCACCATAAATATCACCAAATTGTACAATGGCGTCACCAAAATGAATCGTCAACTCATCGCGGCGTCGGCCCTCCCAGGTCAGCCATCTATCCATCCACCCACCTCACATCGTCACAGCAACACGTGCCTCATCATCACCTGGCGTCGCGTCTGACGGCGGCGGCACATACGCAGACCGCGCCACTCGCCCCCGCCCGCGGACATACATCAGCAGCCTCATCGCGCCCGCGGGCGTCACGCCCTCCATACGCTTCGCCTGCCCCAGCGTCTCAGGCCTCGTCACCTCCAGCGCCTGCCTCTCCGCGATGGCCAGCCCCGGTATGGCCCCGTAATCCAGGTCCGGCGGCAGCTCCAGGCCGTCGTCCCTCGCGACGCGCGCCTGGTTGCCCCGCTCGAGCTCCAGGTACGGCTCGTACGCGGCCTCGACGTTGACCCTCTCGCGCGCGCGGCGCGAGAACTGCCGCACCTCTGGCACGCGGTCGGCGAGGTCGTCGACGGTGAGCCCCCTCCGCAGCAGCTCGAGCCCGCCGATGGGCTTGTAGCTGGGCCGCACGCTGAAGCCGTCGCGCGCCCATCCCTCGCTGCCCTGCGACACCGCCCTGAGCAGGCTCGTCAGCGCCGCGACCTCGTCGCGCTCGGCCTCGAATGCGGACCAGCGCGCGTCGCCCACGGCGCCCCAGCCGCGGCCCAGCGCCGTCAGCCGCGCGGCGGCGTTGTCGGCGCGAGTGGACATGCGGAACTCGGAGCGCGAGGTGAACATGCGGTAGGGCTCCGACACGCCCTTGGTGATGAGGTCGTCGATCATGATGCCGATGTAGCCGTCCGCGCGGGACAGCATGGCGGGCGCCAGCCCCTTGCTCGCGCGTCCGGCGTTGATGCCCGCCAGGACGCCCTGCCCCGCGGCCTCCTCGTAGCCCGTGGTGCCGTTGATCTGTCCCGCCAGGAAGAGGCCGCGGATCTGCTTCGTCTCGAGCGAGGCGCGCAGGGAGCGCGGGTCGACGTAGTCGTACTCGACGCCGTAGCCCGCCTGAAGCATCGTGACGCGCTCGAGGCCCCTTATCGTGCGCAGGAGCTCCAGCTGCGCCGACGCGGGGATGGTCATGGACAGGCCGTTCGGGTAGACGATGTCCGAGTCGAACCCCTCGGGCTCGAGCCAGACCATGTGGCGGTCGCGGTGGCTGAAGCGGACGACCTTGGCCTCGAGGCTGGGGCAGTAGCGCGGGCCCTTCACCGTCTCGCGGATGTGGATCGTCTTGTCCAGGTTGGCGCGCACGACGGCGTGCGACGCCTGGTTGGTGTAGGTCGAGTGGCAGAGCAGCTGCTCGCCGGCGGGGACGGCGACGGCATCGTTCAGGAAGCTGAACGGCATCGGCGGGTCGTCGCCGAGCTGCTCCTCCAGCACGCCGAAATCGATGCTGTCCCGCGCGAGCCGCGGGGGGGTGCCGGTCTTGAGCCGGCCGAGCCGGAAGCCCGCGCTCTTCAGGGACTTGCTCAGCCCGAACGTGGCCGCCTCTCCGATGCGGCCGGCCGGGTGACACTCGAGCCCAATGTGGATCTCTCCGCCGAGGAAAGTGCCCGTCGTGATGACCACCTGGCTGGTCGTGATCTCCTCGCCCGACTCTAACCGGACGCCAGTGATCCTTGCTCTGTGATCATCGCTATCGGCGCTCTCGGCGGCCGGGGCCGGGGCCGTGACTATGTCGGCTACGCTGCCCAGCACGACCTCCAGTCCGGGGTACGACGTCAACTCCTCCCTCATGTGCCGCTTGTACAGCCCGCGATCGATCTGGGCGCGGGGGCCCCAGACGGCGGGGCCTTTGCTCCTGTTCAGCACCTTGAACTGCACACCGGCCTTGTCGACGATGCGGCCGGCGAGGCCGTCCAGCGCGTCGATCTCGCGGAGTATGGTGCCCTTGCCGATGCCGCCGAAGCTCGGGTTGCATGAGCAGGTCCCCAGGTTGTCGAGCTTGGGCGTCACCAGCGCCGTCCTCGCGCCTGTTCGGGCTGCCGCGGCGCAGGCCTCCGCTCCGGCGTGGCCGCCGCCGATGACCACGACATCGAAGTTCCTGTAGCGTTCTCGCCTGTGTCAATGATGCATGTTTCTAGCAGCCAAAATCAATGGAGTTGTCATAGCTGTATTTGGGGGTTTGTCGCTTCACACACACACACCTTCCACCGGTCTGTCCCTGTCCGCTGCTGACCGTTGCAAATGTCCTATTCCTTCTCCTCCCTGCCCGTAGACAACTCCAACTCCCTGCCAGAGCGCGTGCCGGCCTCCCCGGGCCAGATGCAATGTGCAGCTTAAGCATTGTCCTCGCTCCGAAAGGACATGATTCAGTGCGAGACTGAGATTGAGAAAACGGAATTGAGCCGTCACATTCGAGATGTTGAGGTGTCGTTGAATTTGCGACGCGCCAGTTTTTTTCGGGTTTATCGGTTATCGATAGGTCTGCATATTAGGGGCACACCGGGGAGTGCAAGACAACGACAACGACCTTTGCGTGGTGATGCTTCTGGTCAAAAATGAATGTGGCCTAGGATAGCTTTTATTCTAAGTGCTTGGGAGTCTTTTAGCATTTACGTCTTCACTAAAGCGTTGTCGGGCGAATCAAGGTCCTCAGCAGCGTAGGTACTCGACACTCGCCAGTCTTCCCTGAGGTGCCGCTTCTGCTGCATCAGCCATAAGAGTTGAGCACCAAATTTGAGAAAGAAAAAGCAAAAGCAAAAGCGGATCAAAACTTGCCGTGATAAGGACTTTATTCATGAGCGACATTGATTGGGTGTGAGGGTGTGAGGGGCGAGGGATGGCGGCTCTCTTCCCACGTGCTTGCGTAACATGTGACAATATTCTTTGAGCCATCCAGAACTCCAGTAACAAACAAGGTGCATCAGCCGACCTACACCTTCACGGAAATAATATCTCATCTCCCAGTAATCGTGCCATAGCACACACCCTCCAAAACTCACTTGCCTTGGCTTCCTCCCCTCCCACTTCGGCGCTTAGCTACTATCTTCGACCTACTTCCTTCCTGAGCCTTCCGGCAACAGTAGTGGGGGGCGGCTCAGGCCAAGACTGGACTGCATCCTCGACCTCCTCCAGAAAAGAAGCCGCATTATGCACGGTCGTGCCGCCCAGCACGACCCTCACCCCGGGCGACGACGCGTTGATGGTCGCCACCGTCTTGGCCTCCTCGTACGTCGCGCCTCCGATCATAAAAATCACGATGTCCTGCGGCTTGTCCCTCGTCGTGCCGCCGCCCTCCACGAAGGGGAACTGCTGGTCCCGCAGCTTGCCCTTGATCAGGTTCTGCAGCGTCGCCTCCAGGCGGGGCGAGTGCATGGTGTAGACGTTGTCGACGCCCTTGAGGCCCTTGAGCGCCTTGTTCGCGCCCGAGAAGATGCCCGAGGACTCGAACATGTCCGAGATGCCGCCCGCGGCCTGCGACTGCGGGAGCGAGTTGCGGTAGTGGAGGACCTTGGCGACGAGGTCGGCCCGCCGCGGGGAGACGCCCCCGGCGGCGGTGAGGAGGTCGACCAGCATGGGGAGCGCGTTGGATGGGTGCTTCTCGTAGCGTAGTGCATAGAGTGCTACTAATCCAACTTTGCTCTCCGTGGTGACGGATGGGTGTTGGATGAGCTTTTGGACATTCTGTGATCCAGCAAAAAAAATAAAAAATAGAGAGAAGTGTCAGTTTTTGTCCTCTGAAGACAGTCTGATATCTGATGTGGCGCTGGCACAAGAGATCCCAAATTTTATATCAGCTTTCGGGGACTCTATTCTCCTCACCTTCAGATCCGTAGAATGATTGTCGTTGCAAGCGAGGCTCTGCTCACACTCGCTGACCTCAAGCAGGTTCTCCTCGCCGACTCGCCTGCTCAGTTCTGAAATGAGGTGGACGTGCTTGCTCACATTGCCCGACAGCTTGCGGAACTCCGGGTACTCCTCTACGAAACGCTTCATGTCCTCGATCGTCTCGATATTGTCGTTGTTCTTGTGCTTGGCCTGGAACTGCTCGACGTAGTCCTTGACGTTGGAGCCCAGATCGCCAAAGTTGAAAAACATGTTCTTCTTGAAGAATGGGTCCTGGTCCTGCGCGAGCACCACCTCCTTCAGCTCCTTGCTGATGTTCGGCACGCCGCCGAGATCGACGCGCCCGTTGCGGATACCGAGCAGCTGGTGCACCATGGCTTGGTAGGTCCACTGCGAGAGCAACGGCGTGACGGGGTCGTCGCGACGGTCTAGGATCATCAAGATGGGCGGCGTGTCGACCTTGCGGAAGTCGAACAGCTGCTCCTCCTGGGTAATGTGGTAGCGCACCTCGGTGGCCAGCTTCTTGGACATCAGGCTGTTCTTCTGGTAGCGGATCAGCGGCTTCTTTTTGAGCGCCAGGAGCACGGCGAGCACCCCCTCCGTCGCGCGCTGGAGGGAGTCCGGGCTCCACATGTCCGGGTTTGCGCCCGTGGGGCTCCACACGTGGTACTGCGGCGCCGACAGGCTTAGCGAGAACAGGTCTGGGTTGATGACCACGAAGTCGGCGAAGTGCTCCTGCACCAGCTTGACAACCTCGTGGTCATCAGCCTCAGCCAGCCGCTCTAGCGACGACTTCTTGACCACGTTGCTGAAGAACAAGTAGTACTCGCCGTACTTGGGCTCCCGTAGCTCGTCGACTAGGAACTGGATCGAGTCGGGCGACGGGCGCACGAAGCAATAGCAGCGCAGGTGCCGCATCTTCTCGCGGTTGGCGTTGTCGAGCCGGTCCGTGAGATAGACCTCGTGGTTGAGCAGGGTTGATTGTGTTGCCGCCGTCGAGAGTATGGGCACTGTGTCCCGGTCTAGCAGCAGGATCTTCATCTTGGCCGACTGCGTGCCCGTGACGCTGTCGCCTGTGGAGATCATCTTTGAGATGTAGCCGTTGACGGCTTGTACGACGTCCATTTTGAAGGGTCTTGGCCTAAATGCAAGCCAGTGCGTCGTTGGTGTTTCCCCCTGTCCTCTTCCTCTTAGAAAAGAGCACAAGCTGTGATGGGCAAGAATTCAGGGGTTCCGAATTTCCCGGGTATGCACACAGCATCCCGTCGTCGCCCGGTCCCACCACAGGCTCGTGATCGCTTGTCGCCGTCGTCACTCGTCACCTGCGCGGGCGGCGGTGAAGCCCTAGCGCGAGCCAAGCGCTTCTCAATCCAAAGCTTTAGATTCCGGCGGAACAATTCCAAAACTCCAGAATTTCAGCATGCAGCGGGCTGTCGTGGAGGTCTTAAGGTGTATGTCAACTTTGACTGGCCACCTTCACACGTTGGCCATTGGCTCAAAGGGTGACGTGAGGGGGTGGTTGTGGAGGCTGATGCGGCTGACTTTCCCAGGGCGTGTCTCCATCATTCCCACCAAGTGGGCTCAGGTAGCATTCTGATAAGATAAGAACATCCCTGTTTCCGTCCTGTCATGCGAAGAGGGATGATGGAGAGGATTGGGTTGACATCACAAATCAGGAGGCGTAAACTTGTTTGCCAGGACGGGCTCTGTCGGTTGCATTCTCCTCTGCTATTCTTGAATTTTGCTGCTGATATTGATACCTGCACCATGGTTAGGTAGCATCTTGCCGCTATGCCGCCAGATGTCTGTCCTACTCGGCCAGAACCGACGTACGGAAGCCGCCGAACCTGTCCCATTGAACCCCGCGTCTTGGTCTTTCACACGCTGATCACCCAGGCTCATAAAACAGATTGTCGTTCACACAGGGCTTCATTGTCGGCCAAATATCAGTAGTTCTGCTCATCGCGGCTTTCATCAAATTCTTCATCTTCGGCGACCCGCCCTCGCCGGAGATAACCGCTAGCCTACGCGCCGCAGATCGGCGATCTCGAACCCTCGCGCACAAGAAGTCGTTGCTCAGCCTCCGCAGCCAGCAGCATGGGCAGCAACAGCCGGTCCTGAACAAGAAGAAGTCGAGCATACTGCGCTCCGGTCCGCCGACGCTGACGATCGGCTCGATATTGAGCAAGACCTACTACCGCGTCGACAGCCACCAACCCGAAAGCTTGGACTGGTTCAACGTGCTCATCGCCCAGACGATCGCGCAGTTCCGCAACGACGCACAGCACGACGACGCCATCTTGACCTCCCTAACCAAGGCGCTCAATGGTACCTCGCGCCCGGACTACCTCGACGAGATTCGCGTCACCGAGCTCAGCTTGGGCGAGGACTTCCCCATCTTCAGCAACTGCCGCATCATACCTGTTGACGAGGATGGACTTACCTTTGGTGGACCGGGCGGGGGCGGTGCCGGTAGTGGCGGTGGCGGGGGAGCTGCGGGAAGAGGCCTTGATGCCGGCATGGCCTCGACGAGGGAGGGCGGGACCCTGCAGGCGCGAATGGACGTCGACCTGAGCGACATGATCACGCTCGCGGTAGAGACCAAGATCCTGCTCAACTACCCGAAGAAATTGTCCGCGATCCTGCCTGTGGCACTAGCAGTGTCAGTCGTGCGGTTCAGCGGCACCCTCGCTATATCCTTCATCCCCAGCAACCCATCACAGTCCACACCGACCAAGATGGCCTTCACCTTTCTCGACGACTACCGGCTCGACTTCTCGATCCGCAGCCTCGTCGGCTCGCGGTCGCGTCTGCAGGACGTGCCCAAGATCGCCCAGCTGGTCGAGTCTCGCCTGCACAGATGGTTTGACGAGCGCTGCGTCGAGCCGCGGTTCCAGGAGATCCCGCTGCCGAGCCTGTGGCCTCGCAAGAAGAACACGCGCGGTGGAGACGACGCCATTGCGGACGTGGTGGAGCGCTCTATGGGTAAGGCCAAGGGCGCTGAGATCGGGCGGGAGGCTGCTAGGCGCGAGGCTGCCGCCGCCGCTGCCGCTGCCCTGGCTACCGAATCAGATGCCGCTTCTGCCGCTTCCGCAGCAAGGCAGAGCCATGTGGCGGATTCGCTCCGCTTCAGGAGAAGGCAGATGACTGAAGATTCCTTCCCGATGCCCGGTGCTCTGCCGAGTGGTTCTCTTGATACTTGAAATTTTTGGGCTATAACCGAATCCGAAGGCCTGATATTGAGTTACATCAATAAAGTCGCCGCTTTGCCACCCAATCCGAGACCAGGATTCTGGAGGCCTGCACATAAAATGCATCGCCCTTGGTGACCGGGTGGTCAAGGCCCCTTTCAACTATGGATAACCGGTGAGCCTATGGAAACAGGTTGGCCGATGGTTACGTGGAGGCGGGACGTGCTGCTGCTGTCGCTACTAAGACCTGATGCCAAAACCAATGGCAAGGCTTCACAAACTAAAAGAACCCAGAATCCATACTCCAATTCATTAAATTGATCCAACACGACGTCCCCGTCGACTTTCTCCTACTCATGAGATACGTGCTCGACACCTATAGGGATCAACTCCATCGAGCTCTTCGTGAGCGACCACAGGTTGCGGTAGAAGCCCACTGCCCCCGCAACGAGCAGGACGTAGTAGGCGATGGTCCACAGCAGCGTCTTCGGGGGCGGCCGCTTCTCGTCGCCGGCCGCGGAGGGCGAGAGCGACGCGGTGCTGGGTTGGACGCGGCCCCACACGCGCGGCAGGCCCATGGCGTTGCAAAAGGCGTGAACGAGGCAGATGCTGAGCAGGCTGCCGCCCCTGAGAAAGACGAACGTGGCGAAGGAGCCGAACAGGGTGGTGTACCCGAACTGGAAGAACGAGCGAATCATGGCGGCAGGCACGGGCACCTGCGGGTGCGTGATGCGGAACTCGTAGAAGTGATGCAGGTGCGCCAGCCCGAAGATCACGGGCGACAGGAAGACCGTCTTGCCCACGGAAGCCCGCGCCAGCAGCATCAGTGGGATGCTAGCCGAACGGAACAGGATCTCCTCGGTGACAGGGCCCTGGTTTTGTACGCGTTTAGTCGTCTTGTATCCACTAGTCACACCGGCACATGAACCCCCCAAAAATGAAAATTACAAACTCAAAAAAAAAAAAAAAAACTCACAACGACGATATTTCGCCACGTCGTCCACTCCCGGAAGACCTCGGCAAGGGGCTTGAGCGTGAGCCACTCCCTCCAGCCGCCCTCGACGACGAGGCGCTCGAACAGCGGGCCGGCAAAGAGAACGGCAGTCAGCAACAGGGACCGATAAGACTCGGTGAACCCCACGGGCCAGTAGCCCATCAGGTGCAGGGCGCCCTCAGACGAGACGTGGCCGTCCTTGGTGACCATGTAGAAGGTCACGGCGGAGCAGGCGAGGGTCGACAGCGAGACGGCGACGATGCGGGCCCGGATCACGGACGGCGCGTCCCGCGACAGCTGCGCCGACGGCCGCGTGCGGGACGAGGCGTATAGCGGTGCCACATAAGCAGCGGTGTAGAGGACCTATCTCTCCGACGTTAGAATGGAAAACCACGGTGGCACCTCATCGCCGCGGGAGGAGGAGGGGGCGAGATAGATGACTTACAAGAAACAGAGCCGCAGTTGATGTGCTTATGGGCGGCGGAGCCTCAGCTGTTGTCATAAAAGAAATCTTTTAGCCATCAGTTCCTACGAAGCGATGGAGGAGGAGGATGACGGTCGGCCTTGTGGGGTGAGAGTGAGGGTAAGGGTGAGGGGAAGGGCCTCCTGGACTCGAGATAAGGGATATGACCGGAGGGGAGAAACCCACGTTGATGGCTGTGTGTGACATACTTGTCAATGAAGCCCCTGACGGAGGGCATCTTGAGTGCCAAGTACGAGAAGCGTGAAGGTTCAGCCAAAAAAAAGCTCGCTCTCTCTAACACACACACACAGTACAGAAGTCAAACGTTCGGTTGTCGACGACGAACGTTGGTGAGGGATCGCCCTGCTGTTAACAACAGATCGCGCGAACGCTTGGGAGGAACTTTTTTTTGGAAGGGTCGCAGGGCAGTAAGGCAACGAAGTCCCGCCAAGCCGGGCCACATTGTCAACGTGTCGTCTGCTCCACATATTTGGCCCACTCATTAAACTGCAACCCCTGTCCCCTGGAACGCCCGCCTTGCTGGGATCATGCGGGAATATTTCCCCGCCAATGCAGGCCACAATGCCCTGTCGATCACGACTGTGCGCATTGAAGGGACGGATTGGATCCTTTTTCGACGACAGTCAATGGGACTCCGATGTAAAGATCTGAGGTCATTCGGAACATCTGTCATCGTAATGGCATGTGGGCCCTGCAGGGCCTTGGACCAGAACGCCTTGGAATTTACCTCCGTGATGGCATACACATCAGTTCACGATCCCAAGAACCGACACTCCTCCAATCGTGAGGACATGGAGTCTTCCCGTGCGATGATGGGTTCTTTCGGGAGAATTGTGGCATCCCAATGCATTTTCATGTGTAGGAATCCTACAAGCTTAAGCTGGCCGCGGCTCTACACATTGACGGCTCTCAACCCCAACAAGATCCTCTTGGTGAACACAAGGCCAGCCAGCCGTCTAGGGGTCGGACCACCAGGGTCCAGCGGTCGATAGAACGCCTGGGACATGCCCGGCCAGCTGCCTGTCCCTGGCTTGGATTGCACACTGTTTGGCGATGGATACTTCAAACTATCTTCAAACCGCAACATATGCCGTCGTTGCCCATGCCTCAGACTTAGCAAGGCAGGCTGTAGGCGGCTTCTTCAGGGAGTCTCGGGGTGCGTTGTTTCTCTTGAAGGCTGCGCGCATATGGTCATAGAGGAAGCTTTTTGGGTAAGAAATTGCCCCTAACTTGAAGGTAAGGCGACAAAGAGCAGACTCAAAGTTGAGCAGAGCTCTCAGTCTTATCAGACGTTTCCCTTCCTCATCTTAGTCCCAACATTACCCACATCATCAATCCATTTAGCACAAAACCACTACCTACGCCAGGCATCTGGAGGTACCCACTCAAACCCTCACCTCCCCAAGCCTCTTAACCACATCCTCATAAAACCCCCTCGACAGCCTCGCCGCCACCGCGTCGTCGACAGACTCGTCCTCCCCCTCCCCCAGCCCCAGCTCCGTCCCCCCAGCGATGCACCTCCTGGCCGCCTCCTCGAACACCTCGCCCATTGCCGCCCCGACCGCCGCGACCTCCTCGCTCCCCAGAAGTCGCCGCCTCACCCTCAGCGCCGCGCCGGCGGACGGCCTGGATGACGACGACGACGATGATGATGCTAGCCCCAGCACGGCGTCGATGGGCCGCCAGTGCGCGAGTTCGACGAGGAGCACGCCGAGGCTATAGATGTCGAATCGCTTTTTGAAGTGGTGCGGCCTGGATGTGGATGTGCAGGCGGTGCTAGAGGTGGAGGTCTTTTTCGATGAGTCTGCAGGGGTGGTGGTGGTTGGGGCGTACGACGCGATGATGGCGGACGATTGCACGGCTGGGTGGCGGTACAGGTCGGCCTCGAGGTCGTCTCGCCCCGGCCCGTCGGTCATGTGGCCTGCGCGCGCGGGGCGGCTGAAGTCGAAGCCGGAGAGGTAGGGTCTGGACCAGTCGATGTTGTTGTTGTGGTGGTGGTGGTGGCTGTCTTTGTTTTTGTCGCTGCTGCTTGGCGGCGTCGCTGAAGGAGGGGGGCCAGCAAGCCGGAAGAAGACGACGTTGTGCGAGCGCAGCCCCTTGTGTAGCCAATTCACGGCGTGCAGGTACAGCAGGCAGTTCGCGACCGCGTGCGCGAGCCGGATGCGGTCTGTAACCCGCGGCTTGGGGCAGGAAAGGAGCAGCTCGTGCAGGGAGACCGGCGGGAGCGAATCGTCGTATTTGATATCGCCGCTTTCGGCACCGCTGTTCGAGGAGGCTTGGTGATCCGCCTCGCGCTGTGGCCGCTCAAATACCAGACCGAGGCGGAGGTTGCGCGCGTCCTCTTCGTCGTCGTCGTCGTCGCCGCCGTTGTCGGCAGTAGATCCGGCTGCCTTGTCGAAGTATCCCAGGCAGTGTGGCGTGCGGAAGGCTTCGGGCTTGGGACTGTGGTGCAGCAGCGCGGCCAGCGTCTTGACACGCTCGAGGATGAGGTCCCGGGGCGGAGTAGCCTCACCCCTGCGTCCGCGGTCGTAGTCTTTCCATTCGATCCACACCTTCTTCTTAGTCCCTTGCGGCAGCACCGTCATGATGGCCTCGCAGCGAGGCTCGTCAGAGTCCTCGTCGACATCAGGTTCCAGCTCGATCAGGGATCGGTCGATGCGGAGGTCCTGCATCTGCGAGTCCGGTAGGCCGAGATCTAAGCATAGTGCTGTTGCCTCGTCCCATGATGGAGGCGACTCGCTGTCTGCCGCCGGCGGCTGCGTCTCGGGCGAAGATGTGGACGAAGAGGCAAAGCCTATTGACTCGTTGAACGCCTTGAATTTGGCCAGCTGGGAGAGCAGCTGGAGGCCCGAAGCGTTCGCCGTCTGTGGTGCTGCGGCGGAAGTAAGAGGAGAAGATGTGTAGGGAGGTGGAGGAACCGGTGCAGGGAAAGATGGGTGGGCGGCGGCACTCCCACTCAAGTTCATCGCGGCCATCATCAGCGGTATCGGCACCGATCCAACTGCGCCCTTTCCCGCTCCAATGCCAGGCGCCCCAACGCCTCCCGCCTGATCTAGCTTCACGTTCAGCGCCATGACAAGCCTGCCCAGGTCGGCGACGCGGTGGTGCAGCTGGAGCACGCCCCTATTCGTGTCCTGCACCGTGTGGTGAATCTCAACCTGCATGCGTGCATCCAGAATATCCGTCATCGCGTCGTTGAGAGCCGCGAAGCGGGCGAGCAGCGTCTCGAACCCTTGCTTGTCGAAGTTGACCCATCGCAGCCTCAGGACCGCCTCCCGCGACGACTCCCTCAAGCTGCGCATTGCCTTCCTCACGAAATCGCGCCGCCTTCCCGAGAGCGGTACGTTAGCCGCGGCCGCGTCCTTCTCAGGCTTCTCCAGGGGGGCATCCGCCTCTTCGCTACCACTGCTCCCATTGCCCATCAGGTCAGTCTTCAACCGCCCGTTCCGCCGCTGCATCTCGCGGAAATCTGAGAACAGGCACTGCACCTGCACGAGAAGGTCGAGCACGGTGGTGCGGTGCAGGATGAAGGTGTTGGACTCGAGCACCTTGCGCCGGTCCTCGGCGTCCAGGTCCAGCAGACCCGACGTCTCGCTCCAGGCGAAGAGCCGCTGCTGCTCCATTCGCAGCCGCAGGTTCAGGTAGCGGCAGTCGTCCGGGAAGTTGGCCGCCGTGATCACCAGCTGGATCCCCTGGATACAGCCCGTATACGCCTGCAGCCCTAAGGACGCCACCCCGAGCGCGAGGCCCGCCGCCGAGAAGGGGTCCATCTTTGACACCGATGGTATAGTAATTTCAATGCTATGCCGAATTTACGTTAGAGGATCGCTCGCAAAGGGCGGATGACTGTAGGAAAGGGCTTGGAGGCTTGGACCGCCGAATTGGTTGGTCGGTATCTAAGGATGAAAAGGACTAAGACTGGGGGAGAGACAGCGAATTGGGGCCGGAGTGCGGCTCTTGTTCAGCTGCGGCTCCTCTTGGGGAAGCTGGGCAACTCCGAGTGGCTCAACTAGCTCGGTGCCCCGTTGAACTTATGCAGGCATGTTGCAGAAGCTGGCGGGGCGCCTCTCTACTGCAGATGCACATTTGGTCACACCCCGGAACAAGCGAGCCGTCCCATAGTCTTATATGTGAGAATAGGAGGGTAGTTAGGTAGGTAGGCAGTTGCACAGGCCTTTATAAACTCTCTCTTATTATAGTAGGTAGGTAGGTAGGTAAGGTACGTTATTTTCAAACTTGATAATCAGAAAACCAAATGGCGAGCCTTTTCGGCCTCTATTCGTCCAAGGTGAAGAAGCATCCTATTGCCTCTAATCTTCACACACTTTTCTCCCAGCATTCTATCTGTCAAAGTCGCGAGTCCGAGCGAAGACAAGAGAGAGCCTGTTGGAAAAGCCCACGATAAAGGAGGTATGCGGTCGGAAAGCACTAATAATAGCGTAGGGATTCGAAAAAGAGAGCGACACAATCATGGACGGCCCGGCAACGGCCGCGGCCCAACAATCTGCCTGCGGTTGGCCCCGATGCCCTGAGCCCCGCGGTTCTGGCCGTCCCCGCCCGTATAGCCGGACCACTGCCCAAGGTCCCAGCGACCGCCCATGCCACCGCCGATGCCATCGACGGCGCCGTCTGCAGGCCGCACGGCCTTGGCAGTCTCCTCTTGGGCTTCCTCCCACTCGCGCTGCCGCTGCCGCTCGAGCTCCATCTCGCGCTCCAGAAGCGACTTGGACCCCCGCCCGGCGCCGCCGGTCTTGTTGCTCTGCGGTGGCGCAGCATTGCGCCGCCTGTCATCGGCGTTGCGGTCTGATGATGGCCCCAACTCGCGCGAGTAGATCTGCTGGGGGGAAGGCTGGGCTGGTTTTGGGCTCTGCGCTTGGTACTGATTCGCCTGGTTCGCGTATGCCCGTGGGTCCGGAAGGGGACGTCCGCCGGTATTATGCGTCCTAACAGGCTTCGGTAGAGGTGCTGGCGACTCGCCCGTTCGGTGCGTCTTGACCTTGCTCGGAGAGGGTGGAGGTACGACAGATGGCGCTGAAGACGACGCTGACAGGGTGGGATCCGGCAGCGGCCGTGGGGGAAGTGCGGGCTGTGGCCGTTTCGCAGGTGGAGGAGCTTGTTGTTGCGGTGTTTGCTGCTGCTCCTGGTCCCAAGCAGTGCGGAGGTATTCGCGCTCGTCCCTAGACCAGGAATCTTGGCGACTGACCGGTCGAGCGATGGCTGGTGGACGGCTGCGCGACCGCGCTCGCGTCTTGGAATCGTTCCCCCCTTTGGAGCGGGACGCCCTCTCCTGCCGTTCGCGCTCGTATTCCTGTTCTCGTTGGCGGGCCAATTCGAGCTCGTGCTCAAGCTCCTTAACCCTATCCCTGTACTCGTCTCCTCCCCTCTCCCCAGTGCGCTGTTTCTGGAGTTTCTGCTGTGGTGGCGACCTGTCGCCTTGTTCGGCCTGATATTGGCTAAGGAATTGGCCGCGCAGGCGAGCGTCGCTCTTGCTGCGGCTCCGCTGGCGTTCCTGCGCGAGGCGCGCCTCGGCCTCCTCCTCTTCTTTGCGCCGCCGTTCCTCCGTCAGCCGCCACTGGTGCTCCTCCTCCTCCCACCTGCGCTTTTCTTCCTCTGCCCTGCGCTTCTCCTCGGCGCGGGCCTTGCGTGTCTGTTCTTCCCATCTGCGCTCCTCCTCCAGCCGCGCCCGTTCTTCCTCGGCCTCTAGCTCCGCTTTGCGTCGCCTCTCCTCCTCCTCCTTCTGCCTCTGCTGTTCCTCCTGCTCTCGCCTTTGCTTTTCCTTCTCCGCTAGGCTGGGTACGCTGGGACCTTCGGCTGTAATCTGCCGTCGACCGCCAAACGAGATTCCCAGGTTGCCCTGGCTGGCGCCACCCATGTATCCGTACTGTGCGATGTTCCAGGCTGGCGCTGTGGTGCCCTCGAGGTCCCTTTTGCTCCAGGCGCTAATTGAAGGCGAAGTGGGCTTCGTGGGGCTCCAACGGCCAGTGGCTGTCCCAGCACCAGGGGTCGCGGATCCGTACGCCGACGATCCGTTGCTGGCATTCGAGATGCCCCTGTTGCGCGCTGCTGCTGCCCCTCCGCCGCCAGGCCCCGTGGATTGTGGGCTCATGACTCCTCGGGCGCGGCCGATTGCGGTCGGAAAGGCCGAAGGGTTGGCCGAGTTTGCGGCGCGGCTGAAGGCGCCAAGACACTGTAGTACCTGAGCCGGGTCCTTGGACTCGTATAGGTCGACGGTGAGGAACATATCGTGCTGCTGCAGGTTGAGTGGCGGCTGTTGGCACGCCCGAAGGAAGTGCGAGATGTTTTCCATCTGGACGAAAGGCATCGCCGACTGCTTGAACTTGACGCCCGGTGGTGGGACCGCCAGATTTACCAATCTGTTGTGATTTCCATCCGCGATAGGGGTTAGCTGCGTGTCGCCTCGAGCTTTTGCGCGAATGCGCCTCGGACAGGTGACGACGATGATGACGTCTTCCGGGAATTTCGGCTTACCTGCAAAGCGCAACCCCGTCTTTGAGCGCGTCTAGCAAGTCGCCCGGGGCGAGCCTCTCGCCCAGAGAGCTCTCAATCCATTCCCGCGCCTCCCTGACTGCCCCAGGCGTGTACTTGTCTAGGCGCAACTTGCGCAAGTCCTTGTCCAGTGACGTGACAGTCGTCATCTTCAAGAGGACTGAAGGCACGAAATCGGCTGACCGATGCGAAAAGCTGACGTTTAGGAGACCGATTTATAATACCGTGGTGAAAGTGGTTGCTCAAGCGAATGTTGTTGTGGATTTCGTTTCGACGCGCAGAAAGCGTCGAGGAGATGGAATGTTTCGAGGATGGAGGGGAAGTATTCGCAAACCGTTCGGCAGACGGCGGGTAGGGCTGGCCGCGGGATATTCAGTGACTAAATCGGCGCTAAAATAATGTCCAGGGCGGATGATTCTGATCTGCGAAAAAGGGGAGGAAGGGGGGGGGGATAGAAAAGAAAAAAGTTTGATAGAAGAAGAAGGAATACTTCGTAATAAAAAAAAAAAAGGATTCCAAAAGAATCGGAGCAACAGCTGGTCGGGCTTGCGCATGAACAATTCGTCACCCATAACGGCCTGAACTCAATGAAGTCTGCTGCCTTCATCCCAGCCCACCACGGCGCATTCGAGGGACTGTGACGTTTTGCAGGGATGGTCCCAGGTGGGGGGTGGTTGGGGCAAATATGTGGCTGCGGGTCGCACAGACAGTGAGAAGTGGCGTGGCGGTGCACCCGAGCCCCGATGGCCTGGGTCCATTGGCTTCCCCCAGGCTTGATCATCACGAAAAAAATGGGAGAAAAGAGAACATGGAATTATTTTTCTACCTGTCTGTCCATCAATCCACCTATCCACCGGCCAAATGCCGCCCAACCAGATAGGCCCACTCCGAAGAGCTTGGTACAACTGGAAGGCACTGCGCCTACCATGGCGGAAGCGTTTCCTCGTTGGTATGTCATATCCCCCTTCTCACGTGACACCCGATGCTGACTTTCATTCCCTTGCGCCAGGCATGGACCTCCAAGGAAATACGTTCTGGGAATTCCGTGACATACGCACCGACGACCCGGGACGCTGGCGCCGCATGGCCAAGTACCCGGGCCGTACCCACTTCGCCGACGTCAAGTTCAGTCCTCAATGGCACCAGTGGCTCAGGCACATGCGCAAGGATCCGCCCTCGCTGGTGGAGCAGCGTCAGGAACTCGAACGCCAGGAGAGGATGAAGCTGCTAGCTGCGCAGGCGGACGCTCGGTGGGCATCAAAGCCGAGCATGATGGACACTTCGACCGACCCGGCGGCCATCGAGGCGGGGGTCCGGTCTGAAGTCACGGAGGCGCAGGCGGAAGCGGCCGAGACCACGACCGATACGCCAGCAGACCAATCGTTTCAAACACTACCACATCCTGAAGAAAGCCCGACGCCCTCTCAAAGCACCTACGATCCCTGGAAGCAGGCAAGAGGAGGTCCTAGTGAAGATTGGCAGCCTGAGTCTTGGGATCCTTCAAAGGCAAAGCTCAGATGACGATTCATTTACTAAGTCGTCATGCTGCCTATTGCTGTATTAATTCTGTTAACACCACCATGTATCAGCGCGAGGCACTTGACACCCCAAAAAGACGAGACACCCACTGTAGCTTGCCCTCTCCTCTTCATCTTCCCGTCGTTTTTCGACTAGGTCCACACCCAATTTTTAGTTTTGAGTCCCAGATTCCGTTGGCGCCAGAGTTCCAGATTATCAATCCAAGGATCTAACAAGCCAGATCCGCCCTTCGCCCAAACCCCCAGTAGCGAGACGCAAAGTCGATGTGTAGTGAAATTAACGTCCAAGCCAATCACCAAACACAAAAAAAGCAGCCTTCCAGGTGCAGTGGAAAGAAGCATAAGGGTGGGGAGGTGATGGGAGACTGAGAATTGTGACTAGTCGGTCACCATCGCTGTTGCTTCAGGCGACGACGACACGCCCTTATCTCTCTTTCTTCGTCCTCGTAGATGTTGTTTGGCCTCTCCATAAGAGAACCGACCCCGAACACGAGTGACTGAAGTTCAACAGTCACGATTAGTATATAGAGAATGACCAGAAAACTGTAAGCGCGCAAGAGAGAGAGAGAGAGAGAGAGAGAGAGAGAGAGAGAGAGAGAGAGAGAGAGAGAGAGAGAGAGAGAGAGAGAGAGAGAGAGAGAGAGAGAGAGAGAGAGAGGACGCGAAAACAAAAAAGAAAGTTGCTTTGAGATGGATGAGACACGCAAAAGGGAATCAGGGTGGTGTATAAGATGCATGGCCCATATAGCCGACGGGTCAAAAGAAAAAACAGAAGACCGCCCATATTCATGTTTTGACATATGCTATACGTTACCTTCATCCCCATCTTTCCGTGGGCCTTGCAGCCTGCAAAGTTCCACGAGCAGCTCGAGCCGCTGCCCTGAGTCAGCCAACACACTGCGAGCGAGCTCCTCGCCGGTCACGGCTGCAGCGGTAGCGGTAGCGGTAGCGGTAGAAGCGGCCGCTGCGTGTCCCCTAAGCGCTGACCGCTGGGCCTTGGCAATGGCGGCGGCTGTCGTCCTCTTCGGCTTCGCCACCTCGTTGCGCTTCTCGACGCCCGTCCTGACCGCGTCCTCTAGGGCCTCCGAGTAAGGCAGCTGGCCGTGGTCCCAGAGGATGCGGGCGAGCGCCTCGGCGAGCAGCGAGTACTTGGCGTTGACATCGGCGGTCTGCGAGCTCGAGAACGGCAGGAAACACCGCCGCATCATCTCGGCCGTCACGACGCCCTCGTCTGCGCTGTCGCGGTCGACGGTTGCGAGGCGAGGCGCGGCGGGGGGTCGGATCATGTCGATGGTTTCGAGGAGCAGAGACACCCGCGAGGTGAGCTCGAGCTCCTGGATGTGCGGGCCGACGTACTGGAGGAAGAACGGCACGGGAAGCGAGCGCACGGCGGCGCAGAAGGCGACGAAAAAGCCCTGGAGGGCGGTCTTGTCGTCATCAACCAAGTCGAACACGACTTGTTGAATCTTTTTTCGCTGGAGCGTTAGCATGGCAGAAATACTGCAGAGGTATCTGCACAACGGGCTAGGTAACTAGGTAGGTGGTTATCTTACCAGGTCAAACAGGCGTAGACGCAAGGCTACAGACTCGATATATCCCTCGCTCGGCGTCGACGCTTCCACAACGGTCTGCTGCGAGGGTCTGCCCCTCCGTTGCGCCGGCCGATGCGATGGAGACGGCGACGGAGACGGAGACGGAGAATGGCTGACGCCATCGCCATCGCAGTAGTCGCCGAAGTCGCCGTTCTCGAGGTCGAGCTTAGTGCCTCCGTCCCGCTTCCTCTTAGCGCTTCCAGTATTATCCGTAGACTCCCTCACCTTGACCTCCCGCTCAAACAGCTCCGGAAACTCGCGGAGCGTCGAGGTGCTTCCGTCCGCAAAAAGGGCCCGCACAATACCCTTCAAGCTCGAGCGATCGAGCGGCCCGACGTACGTGGCGAGCAGAGACTGCCGCAGCAACGGTCGTTCCCCAGTCTGACCCTCGCCCCCTCCCTGGCCGGCAGCCTTGTCCACGTCATCGCGGTCGCTCCGGTCCCTCTCCAGCACGTCGACCATGAACTTGAGCCAGACCCTCCAGTACCTCCAGCGCTCGGGGTACAGGGCGCTGCAGCTGAAGGCCCAGCCCACCAGCTTCCAGAAGCTCTCGGCCCTGGAGAACACCGTCTGGGTCTTTGCAAAGTGACCGGTCAGGGCGTCGTCCTCGGAATTGTCAGCTGCTGCTGAGTCGAGGCCCTGCGTGGCGCGCCTCTTGCCCCTCCGCCAGTTCGTGAAATCGAAGGCGGCCCGCATGTTGGAGTTGACGGGGCCGACGGTGGCGAGGAGGCTGCGGAGATACTGCATCGACTGCAGGCCGATGATCTTGTGCGCAGGCTCCTTCGCGCGATTGGTGTACAAAGGGTGGATGGCGAGGCTGGCCAAGAGGGTGATTTGGCTGGGCGGGGGCACGTATGCCGGACGTGGATCCGGCCCGCTCCGGTGGCCGCCGGCGTACTGCAGGCTGCTCAAAAGCTGCAATGCTGAAGTGTCTGGGACATAGCATGGTTGGGTTGGGGATAGCCCACGAAAGTCAGCGTCTGCTCCAAACATTAATCTATGGCGCTGATGGTGTGTTTATATACGTACAAACTTGCTCCTCGAGGAAGATCTTGCAGTGTTCCCGCAGCTCATATGGCAGCTTCTGTGCGTTGCGGAACGGCGGAGCAACCGCGGCAGCGTCCTGCTGCTGTTGAGCCACACCACCCTCTTCTTCCGCCTTCTCGACGTGGGACATCGCGACATCTTCCCCCATCATATCCGTATCGTCGGCTTCTTGTTCTTTCTCTACAAGGTCCGCATGGGGATCGTCCTCCTCTAGTTGGCTCAGGCTTGTCTGGGCGGTTGTGTCATGTTCCACCTTTTCCGGTGTGCCTGTCGCCGTGAAGAACGATACAGATTGTGGGGACGAAGACGCGATCGTGACAGGCAGCGGCGACTCGACCGCCATGGCGACTCGATCTTCGTCGTCCTCTCCGGCACGCCGCGAGCTGCCAAAATCGAGAGGGCCAAGAGATAGCGACGAAAGGCCGGTAATGCGAGAACCTAGCCTTGCCAAGAAGGCTGACGTGAACATCCTGCCGCTCCCTGTGCAAACGCGTGCATTGCTCATAGACGCGTTGAGTGTTGGTTGGTGGGGATGTGGGGTTTGGGGGCTGCAGGCTCCAGAACAGCGGAAGCTTTTTTGTTGCCGTTTATGGTGTCTTTTCAGCAAGGCGACTATCGGCGTTTCAACTCAGCTTACAGGGTTTGCGGGGACCACTCATCATTGGCCCCGCTAACATTGAATCCTCAGGAGCATTTCAGCTTGACATATGGGACGACCTGCAGCTCGCTTAATCACACTTCACATCTGCTGACATGAGGTTCGAGAACCTTTTTTCAATTTCCACAGGGAGCCCCCAGTCAGAATTCCGTGGCACCTATCTCCTCAGTTCGTGGATGTGTTCGGACGAAAATTTCATTCCCTGTGTAAATCAATCTTCGGCATATCGATAGAAGCTCGGTTTGAAGGTTGCACAATGCACTTTACGCCCAGGCTCCATTGAAAAAGCTCTCTGCAATGACTGCATCGATACGGCGCAGGGTTTCATTCGCTCGACTTTTCCGTTCCGTTGCCGCCGTTAGCAATAGACGAGCTGCACCCAACGCATTGCGCCATGACGGATTCCCCAATCATTGGTCCTGACTCCTGAGTTAGCCCGAGTTGGTTCTAGCTCCTGATGGGTTCTCTCGTAAATCTCCCCTGTGCCGTGATACTGTGTACCTCGACATTTATTATGGCACGAAATTGTTGGCTGTGCCCTCTTTGACAGCACAGAGGGGGACTTTTGACAAACCGCAAGCTGGGCTGAATCGACCCACCTCGCCTGTCGTTAGTAGCGACACCGCACAGCTGCAGGAGGTTTGGACCACACGCACCAGGCTGCTGACAAGTGCAGACGGGAGAGATTACGGCATGCTGGGGAGGGCCGAATCTGCGCCCCCTTGTGCAAACCTCGCCGTCCATTGCCCATTCGTTCGCCGGTGCTGGAGTGCTACGCTCGCGCCTGGAATAGAGAGCGACGGGGGCGCTCGGGGTTCCATTCTGACGGCGGCGTCCATCGGATGCTCCTTCTATGTACACAGTTTGTAGCCTTCCACTCGTCGCCCCCAGAGAAGGACCCCGGTCTGTTGTTATATGGTGCTGTGCTTGCCAAGCTATGTGCGTCCAACCGTACGATGTGGTAGATGCTAGCTACTATGGGGCATGCATACGAACTGATCAATGAGTTCGGTCCTTTCCCGTCGTCCCTAGCTAGAGAGGTCAACCAACCATGGTCTTCTCTCTACGCCTTATGTGCGATCGTCAATGCTGTCAGCGACCTTGCAAACCACATGTTACCCCTGACGCGGGTAGACTTCTTATACTCCGTACATGCCATCCGATCTATTCGCTCCCGCCCAGACCCAGAAGTTTGAATCCTTCCCCCCTCATAATCCCCCGCTAGATATCAGAGTTGTGTCATCCAACTACATCAACCAACTTCCTCCCTCCCTACTCATCCTATGTTGGAAGGTTGAACTCACTACTACTACTACTACTACTACTACTACTACTACTACTACTACTACTACTACTACTACTACTACTACTACTACTACTACTACTACTACTACTACTACTACTACTACTCTGCCCTCACAAAACCTGCCTGCGAGCAAGCCAGACAGTGCCCTTGTCCGAGCTACGAACTCATCAACACCAGGTTCATCAGGAGTGTGAAAGGGGGGTTTGGTTGTGCTACCGTCACTCACCAGACCCAAGGACTCTCGAAACATGGCATCCGACGCAGGGTATCAAATGATGCCACAGGACCCTCAGAAATATGTCGGCCAGCAGCCAACGTACGGCCACGCTCAACCCGCGCACGCCGGACTCCAGGTGAACGACATGGGATACGGAGGACTGGAAGTCGCGCCCACGATGACGGCACAGGCTCACGGGGGGGCGTGGGAGAAAACCTACTCGCCAAGCTATGCCTCGTCGCCGGCGGGCTACACTCCCTCAATGCCTCACAGGTCCGCGACGGGCCACGCCACCGAATACCCACACTCCCACTACGGGGGGAGCCAGTTCGGCGGTTACGACGGCCCTCTCCCGCCAGTGCCGCCAGGAGGCGGAGGGAGCGTTAACGGCGGTCAAGGCCGTCCGGCTGCAGGACTGTGCGGGATGAAGAGGCAGACGGCGTGGATCGTCATCGCCATCGTCGCGTTCCTCGGCATCGCCGGCGTTGCGCTGGGCGTTGGCTTGGGACTCGGCCTACGGAAGAACTCAACTGGAGACTCATCAACGGCGAATGCGAGGTGAGTGAGAGCCCAGCCTCCGGTCTTCCGATTTTTTGTTTCGTTTCGTTGTTTCGTTTCCCCCCTGGAAGCCCACCTCTGATTTGTTCCACTCATTCCACCCACACACCCGGAAAAAACCCACCACGGTACCACAAAGCCATCAGCAAGCAAGCGAGGGCACACAGTAATGCTAACCCACCGCCACCAACTTTCCACATGCGGCACAAGCGGCAACAGCTCCGTCAGCAGCAGCAGCAGCATCTCCAGTGTGAGCACCAGCACGACCGCCACCTCGACAACGTCCACCACCGGAACGTCATCCACCTTCCCCGCGCCGACTGCCACGGCGACCACCTCGTCCTCCCTCATCATCCGCTGCCCCGCCTACAACCAGACGCTCCTCGAGTCGCGCAAGTCCCCGACGAAGCGCAGCTTCCTCGTGCTCTGCGACCGCGACTACGGCAGCGACGGCGGCGCCGTCGAGCTGTTCAACGAGAACATCAACACGTTCTCGGACTGCATCGACCGGTGCGCGACCGAGCTCGCTTGCCGCGCCGTGGGGTGGGGCAACTACCAGGGCAACAACACGTGCTGGCTCAAGAGCGAGATCGGGGTCCCGCACCAGGCGAGCGCGTGGTTCTTCGCTATCGGGCCTGAGATTCGCAGTGGGCTTAGCGCCGCGAGGAGGAGGGAGCTGATGCTGCCGGAGGTCGAAGAATCGGGTTGAAGAGAAGAAGATTCGAGAATACCTACCTAGATACCTAGGTCTGAGCGTGTTTTGTATGCACGTGTCTGTATGTGTCTGTGCTGTACGATAAAGATACCATAGAGTCGCGGATGAGCTCTGTCTTTCTTATTCTTCTGTTCTTTAACTTCTACCAAGCGGAGGACGTAATTTCGAGCAGCCAATGGTATGTTAGCCTACTTCTATTCTGTGTCGATAGATAGATACCCTCTAAGTTTTGACAACCGAAAAGCCATTGTTTTCATATCAAAGATAAATATCAATACATTCTATATCCTGTTTTTGATACCTATGTTCATTAGAGCCTATTACATTTCGCCTTTCATAGCCCACTCAATGGGGGGCGTCCTTCCCGTATTATTCTATATATCATATCTCTCTCACTCTCATGTCTTCAACCTGAGCACAATCCAGGCGGCGAGCCGGTAGCCGAGGATGATGACAATCATAATGCCCACGTTCTTCCCCATGTACCCCTTGCTGTAGCCGTACTGGTCCAGCACGCCCTGGCCGGCGATCATGCACTGGTCGGCGAGCTCGGTCTGGTACATGCACCGGCACGACGAGCCGCACGAGTAGGTCCGGTCGGCGAACTCGTTGACCATCATGCCCTCGAACACGTACTTCTGGTAGTCCCAGTAGTGGAAGACGTATTTGTAGAAGGCGTTGAGGACGGTGGGTTGGACTGTTTTCGTATGGACACAAATGTTAAGTCAGCATGGTTTCTTAGTTGGTCTTGTATCCCCTCACTGCGAGACCCCGAAGAGAGTCAGGTAAACTAACCCATGAAGCCGTTGACGGACATCCATAACCCGTTCGCAAACGCCACGAGGGCCAGCGAGACGACAAAGCTGGGGAAGAGCGAGGTGAAGAAGACGACCAGACCCTCGGCGGCTAGCAGGTCCAGGAATATCCACATCACCCAGGTGAAGAACGCCTGTCCGGTCGGCTGGAAGTTCGATAGCCAGTATGATATTATCGAAAACATCATGGCAATCAAGACTGTATTGTTGGTGGTGATGATGGTGGTTAGCCTCAGAGGCTCGGCAAGGCGAGTGCGTACTGTATATTGGGTTGCAATGGGGGTCTGGATGGTAATTCTTACAGAGATAGGGTATGCCGATGAGGAAGTTCGAGATCATGAGCTCCGCAGCGCCATAGAGGCCGTTGTGATACTCCTTGACGTACTGGTTCCTATCCTCGATGAACGAAGGGACGTAGGCCACAGCCATGAAAGACATAAATGCCGAGCCGTAGACTGCCGAGGGGATTAGAAACAGCTCGATATCTTCGTTGCAGGGTTGGTGGAGACGGGATTGTGGGGGTATGGGAGCATGGGAGCGAGCAATTAACTTACAGATCGCGTTGGTCAGGGGGATGATGTAGGTCTGGTCAGTCGACAGCCGCCACCACACCGTGCCCATCATCACAGCCAGACCAAAGTACATGGCGAACCGGATCCCGTACGCGACGATATCGCGATAGCTCTTGATGAACGACCGATGCAGCAGCGTCACGACCAGGCTCGGGAGGCTGGGCTTCTTCTCGGCGTACACGTCCTCGAGCGCGAGGGCGCCGCCAGAGCCTCCAGAACCCGCATACGACATCCCCTGCTGCTCAGCGGCTAGGACGCGGCCGCTGACCTCCTTCGCGCGCTGCGAGAACGCCCAGGCGCTCTGCCACTCGACGAGGCGCTGCTGCGCGGCGTCCTTGTCCTGCGCGAAGTCGATGTTGACCAGCTCCAGGAGCCACTCGGCCGGGTTCGTGTGCAGCGGCACGCGGAGCCCGAGCGTCTCGAAGTGGTACGACACCTCGGCCACCGGGCCGAAGTAGTGCGGCTTGCCCTGCGACATGAGGCACAGCTTGTCGAAGAGCATGAAGGTCGAGGTCGAGGGTTGGTGGATGCTGGCGATGACGATCAACTGATGTGGTGGTTGTCCAGCGGTTGTTAGCAAGAGGTCCTTCAGAAATGTCACTCGATCCCCTCGCCATTGTAGGGCGTCGGAGTTTGAGAGACAAAAAAACGTACGTTATTCCGCTTAGCCACGCCCTTGAGGTAGTTGATGACCTCCCAGCTGGCCGCCGAGTCAAGACCACTGGTTGGCTCATCGAGGAACAGAATCCTGGGGCTGGTGATGAGCTGACTGGCCAGTCCCGTCCGGCGCTTCTGGCCACCACTGATCCCCTTGCGGATCGGCGTGCCGATGATGGTGTCGGCCTGGCCGCGGAGCCCGAACGACTCGAGGAGGCCGTCGATGCGCGCAAGCCTCTCGCGCTTGGGCAACGAGCTCGTGCTCGCCAGACGCGATGCGAACGAGAGCGTCTCCCTCACGGTGAGGGACCCTATCAGCGCATCCTCCTGCTCGTTGAAGCAGCTCAGCTTCCGGAAGGCGTCGCGCGACGGCTTCGTGCCGTTCACCAGGACGGTCCCCTCCACCTTCTGCGCCCCCGTTGGCCGGGACGCCAGGACGTTCAGTAATGTTGTCTTTCCGCAGCCCGAAGGGCCCATCAGGGCACAAATTTCGCCTGCGCGGTTGAGTTGCCCGTCAGTTAGTCGCTTATCCATCCCAAAACACACTCCTGACTTTATGAGAGTAGAGAAGTCACATACCAGCCTCGACAACTCCCTCGAGATTATCCACAATCAGCTTGGGCTGCTTTGTCTCCTTGTCCTTCACGGTCACGTTCACGCCCCTCCAGCTGAAGTTCCGGACAGTGCTGTTGACCAGATGCGCCTCCGCGAGTGTTCGCCCCTCGATATCGACGGTGGCAAGCTCCTTGTAGGCGATCATTCCCCTGTCGGCGTCGGTGACCGACCCGCTGCTTATTGTCGCCATCTGAGCCGGCGATGAAAGCTATGAGTCCTGGGGAGGCTGGGGAGAGAGAGGCGTTGTCGAGGGGTAGCTTGGCTTGGTACGCCTCAGTTGTACCTTGGCGATATGCGATTCTTGAGCCTCACGATGTGGGACGAATTCGCGTCTATTAGAGGTGGTATCGAGGAGACCAAAAAGGACTAGAGCTGGATGACCAAGACGGCACAGAATGTTGGGGTCAAGAAAGGATAGGAAATGGTAAGAGAAGCTACTGGAGTATGGGAATTCCCAATATGCTGGCTGGTGCGCAGTACTTAAAGAGCCTTGACCGGTATGTCTATGCTCCTTCGGGTGTAGGATAAAACGGGATGCAGCAACGCGCATCCTCCACATCTCGAGCGCGGCCATGCCGGGCGGTCTCCAATTCATCCAGAACCGGGCAATGTCATCGGCGGGTGGAATGTGGATGCAGCCAAGGGGAACTGCACTACTGCCTGCCTCCCTGCCTCCCTCCATACATAGCACATACAACGTAGCAGAAACGCCGAAGACACACTGCTAGTCTGCTTCTCCCGAGCACCAGCCTCCCCCGCCCACGTCAGGCGCCAGCCAGACCATGCAGCTGGCCAGGTACAACAGGGGCAGCAAGGGAGTATCGGTCGGCACTCGCCGTCCTCCCATCGCCGGTTTCTCTTGAATTCTCCACTGAAGAGGCTCAACTGGCATCAGCTCCGAACTGTTCCAAGAGATCTTTGTTTGTGGGGGGTGGCATAGCTGGAATGATCCCACGTGTCCCAAACCGTAGTGTCTGAACGAGCGAGGCGCAAGCTAAGATCCACCAAGGCCAGCGAGGGTGGTCCCCGCGATCGTGTCAACTGTGACCATCTTGCGGACGTGCGGACAGTAACGAAGAAGATGGGTACGCATGGAGATTTTTTCCAATTGGATACCGAGGAAGGCGCCCAGATGGGCAAAATAGAATAGCCAAGATTCCAGCTAATAACAAGAGATTCCAGTCGCCGAGCATCTTAACCGGGCACCGGCAAAGGGGGGTGTGTGTCAAGTAAAAAAGGAGTTCGGCGATCTAAATTGATGAGGGTGGATCATCAATTTTCGGGAGGAATGCCGGTAGTACGGCAGTATCGAAACGTCTGCCTGCCAGCAAATGTCGCCCTGTCAGATCATCATCATCAGCGAACATTGGAACAAACCAAACCGACACACCTCCTTTTCCTCACATTCCTCAATACGGCTAATACGGGATAGAAACGATTCAATCTGGAAACTCCCGCTCAAATACCAGCGAAGCCACGTGCAATCACGAGAAGCGAGCCGTGAAAGATTGGCGCATCGTTACTGCTGATGATGATGATGATGATGATGACGGGGAGCAAGTTCTTCTTGGTGGGAGGGAAGGGAGGGAGGGTCGCCGTCTGGAGTCTGGACCGCTGAAAAAAATCGTTTGCAACTGGCGTTAGGGCTGACAGGCGGGTGGGTTAGTGGACCCCCTTGCTGACCACCAACGTTTGACGTCGGGGTCCACTGTTGCTTCTTCAGTGGGCTCAGTGGGCTCAGCGGGCTTATACCTGGCCACTCTCCCTGGCTTGGTGCCCGTGATTGATATGTCTCAAGTGATCCCGCGTGATGAGCACTTCGGGGTGGGGGAATAAGAGCTATTACTGTTAGAGTAGGCAGCGATGGAGGAAGAGGCAGAGCATCTGAGGAGACTCGTCTTTGGATATCGTATGCGTCCCCAGAAATGGGAGGCAGTCCATTTTGATCCGGCCGTATGGGTATACCGTTCCGGGAGGAATGGAGCCCCGGATGGTCCCCGAAGTGGAGGTACGTCCGAGTACGACGGCACCCACCACCGGCTCCGCGATGGGCCCTTCATACGCCGGTCTCGTGCAGGACAAGGCAGGACACCTGGTTGGTGGTTGAGGTGGTACAGAACGCTCACCGGCCATCGAAGCCCACAGGTGTTGGTTCCATGTTGGGAAAACGAAAACGTTATTCCCCGTGCAGTGGTGGTAAGGCAACCAGACAAGGACAAATCAAGACTTTTAAAAGGAGTAGAGCCGGCCGGGGCCCTTTCTACATGTATATAGTAACAGCCAGTTCCCTCTCTCAACCGACTGAGGTACAGGTACCCATGCATGTAGGGTAAAAAACAAACGATATTAACTCCCTGCCCACCCGGTCTCTTCCGATATGACTATTATCTTTCCATCCAGCCCATCTTCTCATGATTCCGGCATTTGAAAGATGTGGCGGGATCCCATGTCCATATATATACCAGCCGACCGGGCTGAAGCCCTTTCCTCTCCCCTTCCCCATCCAAGCCCCAACACAAAAAGTTAAGGCATTAACGATAGAGAGAAACATCCAAGAAGCGCGAGACAGAACACAAACAGCCATCTAGCTCTGCTCCTCCTCTACCGCCCGCCGGTCTCTCTCTCCTCCTTCCCCAACCCCTTTCCTGCTTCTTCAGGGCTGCGTCACCTGCGTAACGGGCAGCATGTTCTCAAACTCGCTCATGATCCCCTCGTCGGCGCTCAGCGAGCTCAGCATCTGCTCCTGCGTGAACGCGACCCAGAAGGCCGGGCTGATCTGCTGCGCCTTCTTCGCCCTGTAGATCTCCTGCGCGACGCCCCTCACCTGGCCCGCGGCGTTCTCGGCGTTCCTCCACACCGCCGAGATCTGCTGCAGGGCGCCGATGTTGAGCCTGATCTGCTGGCGCAGGTTGTCCTCGTCCTGCAGGAAGTACAGGGCCCACTTGCTCAGGTGGACGATGGACGACAGGGTCAGGACGCAGGTGAAGAAGTGGGTGTGGGTCAGGAGGGGCGCGCCGTTGGTGACCATATTGGAGATCTCGCATGCCGCGGCTATGGTGTGCTTCGTGTGCGAGTTGAAGACGTCGCCGCTCGGGACGACCTGGTGGGGGGCACACGAGGTCACGCTCCGGGCTGGAGATGAGTCGAGCTGCGAGTGCGGCTGGTGCAGGAGGATTGTGCATCTGGAAAATTCGGGGGGTTAGTTGAAACCGCCCTTAATTTCTTTAGTCCTTTTCAAAAACGAATGGGCGAAGACGAAGATGCGTAGAACAAAAACACAAAACATGAGTTCCTTTTTTTTTTCTCTCTCTCTCTCTCTCTTTTCTCTATTACCCGCCCGGTTATTTCCTGGGTCCTCATAATAATTTTCGTGACTAAGGTACGTACGGAAAGCAAAAGAGACAGAGAAAAAAAGAAAGAAAAACAAAACTACTGGCTGGCTGTACGGCCAAATGGCTGGCTTGTCACTTACGCCTGGTTGATGAACAGGGCCTGGAACATCATCTCGTCTAGCTGGCAGTTTTTGTCGAGCGCATCCTTCTTGCTATGTGGCAGATGCATTTTCCAGTTGGTCAGGAGATTCTCGATCTTGCCGATGTTCTCGTCGTCTGGGAACTGCATGGGCGGACACCTCATGAACCTGCCGAGGTTGCGCGCCGCGGCGATGCGGTAGGCGAAAGACGAGAACTCGCGATCCTCGCCCGTGAAGAGCTGGTCGTCCATGTCCTCGAGATACATGGGCATCGGTATGTTCTAGATTTGGTTTCATGGATTGTCAGTCGGCGGTGAGACGAAAAGAAGTCGGAAATGGGGATGGAGACAAAGAGAGCTTGAGGGGGAAGGATGTCATACCCCTGAGAGGAACTGGTGTTCTTCGCAAGGCAGCGCGACCTCGGCGTTGACGTCGAATAGCAAAAAGTTGGTCACGCGGTGGACGCCGGCGATCATGCCGTCCACGACGTACAGCTCCCACCAGGTGCGACGCCAGGACTCCTCAAGGACAGGGTCCCCACGACCGTTGGTGGTGGCGAACTGGCGCGAGTTGAGCGAAATCTCGACGGCCAGGCGCTCGACGTCGAGCAGCAGTTGGTTGGCCCGCGTCTGGTTGCAGCTGCCGTCGAGGCCGATGATGAGCAGCAGCAGTGTCTGGACCAGGAAGCCGTCTCGCGGGCAGGTCGGGAGGTACGCCAGACGGATCGCATCGTCGAGATAGGCTGCGCGCGCCGGCCCTGCTCCGTCCAGGTACATTGAGCCGATGTAGCGGATGGCCGCAAGCAGGTGGTCCAGCTTGCCGGCGTCCTCCTTGGCCAGCAGCTTTTGCAGGAAATCCTTGGGCATCACGAAGGGGTGCGAGGCATGGAAGTGGAAGAAGAACGAGTCGAAACTGCGTTCCGCGATGGTCGTGGGCGGGTGCAGCGGTGGCGCCGCCGCGTTTGCGGCTACGAGGGCGAGATTCCCCCCGGCGGCGGCGGCAGCAGCAGTGGTGGGTTGCTCACCGAGCCTGCCATTGGCCGCGAACGGATTCCGGTAGAGCTGCAGGTTGGTCAGGGCAGGAGGGGTGGAAAAAGCCGTGGTTGCCGGCGTTGAAGCGTATGTAGTACCAGCAATCGACCCGGCAATCGAGATTACAGGGCTTGCGCCAAGCAGCATAGGGCAGCTGTCATCACCGGCGTTCGTTGTGCCATCCAGAGATGTAGGCCCGGATGATGGAGGCGGCGAAGATGATGCGTATCGCTTGTTGGGGTTGTGAGGAACGCCGCCACGGCGTGGCCCCTTGTAGCCACGGCGCGAAGCCACGTAGACACACTCAGAGTGTGAGCTCCTACACCGCGAGCAAGGGGTGTTGCCATCGCATTTCAAGTGTTTCCCGCGCTGTGAGGAGGGCGTGTCAGTTTGCGCTGGCGGAGAGGGGAGGCAGGTACGTCGGTAGGTAGGAGGTGGTGTGCGGGCAGTGAGGGCGCTTAGGGCGGTGGCGGGCTCTCTGATAATCCGCCCCTTTTGGCCCCTCACTCACGGCCTCTAGAGTCTCCCATTCGCCGCCAACCCATGCCAACAAGGCGAGGAAAATAGAAGGAAGCGGTGGGAAGAGGTGGAGAGTGAAACCAAACTAAGAAAAAAAATATAATACTTACGCATGCAAGACAGGCTGCAGGAACAGTCTGAGGAGGCCCCAGCGATAGGGAGTCGGCGGTGGTCGCCGCGACTGAGGGCGGGCCCCTTCCCAGGCCGGCGACGTCAGCGGGGCCGCCCGGGGATGTGCCATTGCTGGACACCGACTGTGGGGGTTCTGGCGAAAACGAGTCCATTGAGGACATCGGCGAAGGTGGCGAGCCCCGGCGAGAGATGAAATCGGCAGAGGACCACGCTTGTTGAGGACGGTGGTAGTAGCTGTGTTGCTGGTGGTAGTGCTGGTGGTATTGTGGGTAGTCGTAATTATAGAACGGCCTGTTCGTCGGCGGGCTTGGGCTCGGGCTCGGGCTTGGGCTTGGGTTTGAGCTGCTGGTCTGATGATGATGACGATGATAATCAAGACCGAGCGAAGCTTCACCACCGCAACCACCCGGCCAGAAAGACGGAGACGGATAATTTTGGGCAGCGTGGAAGGCAGTGGTTGTTGTTGTTGATCGGGATTCAGGATAAGGGCTTGTGACGGGAGGCCGAGTGCTAGCTTTTAGCGCCGGCTTTCTGTTAGTGGCAGTTGGGTTTACACAAGGGTCCTCTCATCAGCGAGTAGGCTTTCGCTTTCGGGTGCTAGCAGATCTAATTGCAAAATTCTCGATGCAGTGAACCCAGAGCGCAGGGGCACGCCGTTTATCGAACGCACCTACCTAGCCTGGAACACCAACAAGGGTAGGGCAGGGAAGACAAGATGTGTTAAGGGGAGGGACAAGGACTGCTGTACCATAGTAGGTCGTGGGGATGTTCTCCAGATAGTGGGAGATGTACTCCCCTGTCACCTCACCGTGGGAATACATTCCAGCGGCACGGTACGGGGATTCGGAAAGAAGGAAGGAGGAGGTAGCTTGTGTGGTGTGGCTGCTTGAGGCGCTTGGGCGTGGCGTCAAATGCAACGTTGATGGTTCTAGACCACCTGCAGAGACCTGCGGTTCTTGGTTGGCTCTCTGAGTGAGGTGGGCAGGAGAGTATTTGTGTATATCGTAAATCGAGAGTCTGATAGTAGGTGTCGGCGGGTAAGATAGGGTGTTTTAAGATTGTATCGAGATAAATGGATTCGGAGTCAATGGTAGGATGGAAGATGGGTAGGGAAGGTATTAAATAATGTAGAAGGGCCAGCAGGATCCAGACCTTGCAGACCCAGGGGCAAGAGAGGCCGATGATACCGTTGAAGATGGTTGCGGAAGCGGCCTCATGGGACTATGTGGGTGATACAAGTCCAAGCTTCATATATACCTAGTAAATTGGTACCAACATCTTCCATCCGACCATCGACCATCGACCATTGACCATCGCCAACCTCAGCCCAGTCCAGCCCAGTCCAGCAATCCCAGTCCAGCTCAGAATCCTTCCAACCAAGACCTATCATGTTGGCTCGGTGCCTGGCAAGGTCGGGCAAGATCCCCAGTGCCGGTGTCTCCGTCACATATCATCTGGCAACAGGAGCGGGGGCCCTTCTGTCGACGGCCGATGATGGGGCGGAGGTTGAGTAGGGCAACGAGGGTAACAAGCAACGAGGGTCCACGCAGGTCCAGGAGGGTCAACGGCGGTCTGTAACTCAGTATCCAAGCCCACGGGTAGCTCGTGTCCACTGCGGACGGAGAGAGGGGGAGGCGGAGGCGCACACGGAGGGAACCGCCTCTCAGCCCAGTCCCAAAGTGGTTGCCATTTACGGGAGCGAGGACGTGGATGAACCTGAGGCGAACATCGACCCCCAGTTTTGGTCAGCAAGCTGTCCCGCCCGCCCGGTCGCATTGGCATTGCATCGGTCCGCAGGCTGGATTGGCTTATGTCATTGAGACCAACCTATGTACGAGAGGCAATCAATGCTGTTATGGGGATTGGACGCAGACCAGAAGCGCGCACATGTGTGGTGGCTTGGTGGTAGTGAGTGGCATGGTAAGTTAGCTAGGTCGTTAGTTGTCCACGGCGGCGGTGGCATAGGTGGTGGTGCTTTGCTGGATGCCTAAACTAAATTGTGGACAGTGGAGAGAGACACGGCACGCAGTGAAGGATTTTGTGTCCCTCTTGGTATCGTTATGTTTCTCTCAACAACTCGAGCTCTCGTTGACTTCCTGATTTTGCGTCGTTGTACGATTCCCGACGTGCCGACTCAAGCTCCCGCATTCAGCTACCTTATGCAGACACAAAAGATGCGCAGTGGACACACCGATGTTTAAGCCAGCCAGTCAGAGTCGGGCATTCGTAACGCATTCCCAAAAAGAGTTCGAGGTGGAGAACTTAGAACGCCAAGCGCCGTGCGCAACGTCCCTTCATCCCCTTGCTTCGACTTGTGAGTACGTAAGGATTGAGGCAAGTAAGGTTGGTGGTTCTTACACCTAAAACCAACCGCGTGCCGCGTTGAACAGACAGAGACCTGAATCATGCAGCACAACCAAGTGCACACTAAAGATTTTGACCGACGCACCCGAGCAACCCGACCGAAGACGGGCCGTGACGTTACAAGACGCCAACCTCGGCGGCGCCGTCCGACTCAAATTTCTGTGTGATGCATCCTTAACTTTATTTTTCTTTGCTGTCTTGGTTCCTTCTGATCTCCTCTGCCTTCTGAGCAATAAGGGCTCAGTACTGTCACCGTGCCCAGTTTAAGGACAGTAGCTCCCCCATGACAAGAAAGGTGGCGCACCAAAAAAACAAAAGAAAAAAATGCTACTACTAAAAACTCGCTTTACCGGCCTCTTTCTTGAAATTTTTTTTTTAAAGGCCTTAGAGCTCAAATATTTGTATTGGCTCCGGGGAACATATTCCATTTTTTTGGGACAAATTTTGGGCAAATATTCGTTGTTCCAAGCGGCTTTAAACATGCAGCGAGGTTGAAGGGACATATCAAGTGCGACAATGATGTTGAGAGTGTGAAAGCGACTGGAAGCTCTAAAACTGGGCTGTTCGAGTTGAAGCTTCAGGGGGTCATGGGTTGTGGTCTCAAGCATAGGTACCTACTACGCATATTTCGACTGCTCAGACCGATACCGGCAGGTTGGCAGCGCCTTCTTGGTATTTTTAGATTTCTACTACCTAGGTGCGTCCACCACACACAGACTAGGACCTTGAAATGCCCTCAGATACCTATTCAACCCAAGAGCCTGGCATTGTGCCCTGGCTACCCATCTTCTTCCATTTCCTCTTGCCCATCTTTCGTTCAAACCATCGTCGGTCAAGCCTTCGCTGGTAATTGTCGAAGTACCGCTGGCAGGCCTCTCTGAATTCGGTTGGAAGCCATCTTTCCCGCTTGGCCTGTTCAGCGATACATACTAACGATCGACGGAACGGCCAATCTGGCTGCCAAGAAATGGCATGCCAATAGCGAAGCGGTCCCCCTGCGTCCTGCACCCAGTGTGTCTTCCACGGAAGCGCGTACTCACTGCTGAGAAAGCCGTGAGCCATGACTGTGAATTCTTCCAGTACCTCGGAGGCATGTCCTCGGTGGTCAGTTGTCCACCTCCAGACCGCAGCAGCATGACCCCTGCATTCAATCAATGAGATCGCTACGTCCGCGCGATGGCGCCACTCGCTTGCAAGCTCCCGCTCCAAATACATGGAGAGGTTCACGCCGGATTCCTCCAGGAAACATAACCACTCCCGCACCTCAGCTTCGACCTGAAGCTGGAAACTCGCTCTCTCCAAAATAGTAATATATGCCGATTCGGCGGCATCTTTCCGTCCAAACTCGTGACGTAGACACAGGGGCTGGTGCACATCGACACCCAGGCGAATCAACTCTCGTAAGACCGGCTTCCACTCGAAACGACGGGGGTCGGGAGGCAGGTCACCGTCTTCACTAAGGCGTGGCATACCAAATCTTATGTATCTCGTCGCCGCGCTGACCCACGCCACGTTCATCATTGCCGAAATGCCCTCGTCGGAGTGGCGAATGAAGGCCTTGAGCAACGGAAGGCACTGCTCCGGCTCACCGAACGTGGCATACATGAATTCCAGTATGTCGGCGGTCAGGTCGTCTTGTTTCAAGTCCAGGACAACGTCGAGGACTTCCCGTGCACGGCGCATAGTTTCGGTTGTCGGGCTGCAGTCACCATAGCAATAGTACGCGGCGATATTTTCGGGCCCCAATCTTTATGGAGTAAAGTAGGTAGGTAGATACCTAGAATTAGCAACTGCCCGGACGTATCATACTTGAATAGGGGCTTTTCACATACTCTTCGGACAACCATCCTCCCCGATCTTGTTGAGCGAGAAGTCTGCAAAGCTCGGGCCAACGGGCGCGTATGGCTCTCTGTAGACATTTTGCTGTCAGCTGAACCGCGCATGTGTCATGAGAATAGAGATCAAATTACGCACGTGAAGTAGATTTGACCGGTCTACGACCGAGTAGATAGAGAGCTGGCGACTCGAGAGCAGCTCCTGAAACCGTGGTAAATCATTTCTATACATGATCTCATCAAGTAATTTCCCAACAGGCGTATCCCACTCGAGGACATGGGCAACATGTAATGAAAAGGACAATGGGGCAAAGGAGGACCGTTGGAACTGGAGGTCGAGTCGTCGCCGTGACCAGGGCAGCATGACGGAGAAAACGCTGGTCTGGGATTTGAGGCCCTCGTCTGCGGCACCCGACCACCTCGTTTCCCTCATATTTTGCCTGTAGTCGACTTGACCCAGAGATCCGCGATACCACTGAGTCTCCCGCTTTTCTCGGCGAACCACAGCACCAGCGATTTGCCGTGGCCTCGGACCGATCGCAATGTCAAGCCGCTCATCGTCGGAATGGTCGTCATGATCAACGGCGGTGGAATGCAGGCCAGCGTCGACGTCGTGGCAAGTCGCAGTCTTGGGCTCTGCAATAGCTGTCTCGGGAGATGGGACGATGCAAGAGACCCTATCGATGGGATGTCAATACGACGAGCGGTTATGCGGACAGGAGACCGCTCAGATGTAGCGACTGGTGTGGGAACTCACAAAAAATTTGCGCTGAGTCCCAAATTCAGCATCTGGATGAGGCTGTCGAGGTCGCGGCAGGTGTTCCTGATCTTGTCCTTGTCTACGACAAACCGGATCCGGCCCTTCTTCGTGCCCGACTCGAACTTGGCCAGCATGGTGTCGATCTCGGCCAGCTTCGCACGACACAGCTTCAGGGCGACAGACACGGAGTTCCTAGCTCCAAATCGGCCATCTGAGCACCGTTGTGCTGCCAAGCCATGGCTGATATCTTCGCAGAGGCCCTCGAGCATGGCGAGTCGTTCGGTAAGGCTGCGGACTTCGCTGGCTGCAGCCTTGTACGAGGCAACGGCATCTTTCACCTTGCGGGCGGTCGACGCAACCTCAACCGCCAAAGGGAACACGCCGAGTGCGAGTGATATCGGCTCCATCGGGCGGCCAGTCTTCCATTGTTGAAAGGGAGATTGATATGTCGTCAACAGGTTCAATTTGCGCGAGCGGACAAATGACTGCCCATTTTATCTACCAGGAGTGGCGAGCCGCGAAGCGGGGAGGCAGCCATATCGCCTGATGTCGCCTGAGAGTAGGCTGGCTTTCCACTGCATGCGATGTGATCAGTCATGACACACGCCGCTCAGCTCCTGCTCTGTTTCTGTGATCAGCTGGGTAGAAGTAGAAAATGCCGGAATCGGGTTGAGAATAACCTCACGTGGGAGCACGTGAGCGCACGTGACTTGGGCTGATAGTGTATGGTAGAGTAGACATCCAAATGTGAAAAAAAAAGCATGTGCTGCCGCGTCAATTAAGAAGTAGAGTTTGCCGGGACTCTGCCGGGACTTTATTTGGAGGCTTTTCCGGACACCCCGACTCATTATCCACCGCGTCTTTCAAGCCAGCCTTCTCCCCCCCTTGTCCATTTAGCCTGTTGATGGGGATCCAAGGAATGAATGGCATCAACTATCAGCCCCCTTCCGGACAACGACGACCGACAAGAACAAGAAAAACAACAGAACGCGGCTACCTCCGTGTTTCCCATAGCCAAAGCTACCAAACCTGATGGTCTTCGAGCCTTGCAGATTTTCCCAGATGGAGCGGCGGATAATCATTGTCCGGCCGGACCCTGCCTCCGTGGGCGGGAACTCCACTTCGCTTGCTGCATCACGCTTGCTCCTCCCGAAGCCATCCCTCCCTCTCTCACTTATCTTCTTCGACAGGTAAACAAGCTCACAAGCATGTCCCCTCAACCGGTGGCTCTACACCACTTACCTCCCGCGCGAGGCCCGGCCTTCCCCCCATCTCGCCTCTTTCACTATTGGATGGCGCCAGGTGCCTGGGAGGCGTGGGCCGCGCCGCCTCCTTCCACCTCCACACTGCTTGCTGCTGCCACCAAGAGACACAGACGACCAGTCGTCGTCAACATGTCTTATTACCACGCTAGTGTCCTGCCGTCACCTCTGCGGCCTTACTAGCCGCGTAGCCTATCGTTGAGGCGCAAAGCATTGTTGCGATGAGTCCACCCTCCCAGGACTCTCCTTCTCCTTTTCCACACGCTCTCTCCGCTCTCTCGTTGTTTCTCTTTCCTTTGAGATGCTGGGCTTGCTTGTAGGGTAGGAGCCGTGTGAGACCACCCTATCTCGTTTGCACGCCTGGTCGAAGCCGACATGGCCTCTTCCCGACTCCTGTTAGCAGGAGCTCTCTTCGCTAGCCTCGCAGTGTGCGCTGTTCCGTCTCCCCAGAACCTTGGGGCCGACTTGACACTTTTGATCGAAAATGATCTTGAGGGTATGCTTGTTTGATTTTTCTTGTCTCTCGTTGAGCATCTCGAGATTGTGGGACTCAAACGCCAGAGAACGCAGGTGCCAACAGCTCTACGGCGAACTCGGGTGTGATCCTGCTCAGCGGCCCACCAAAAACCCTGGAAGAAGCAGAGCTCAACTGCGATGCCCTGGGTGAACAGCTGTGGGCGCCGGGGCTCAAGACCACGGCCGACATCCAGCGCAGTCTGAATTACCTCGTGTATCAGGGCCTTGCCAACGAGACTTCGAGGTTTTGGATCGGCCGTGATGGGGACGACAGCCCGCGAGCTATCAATGCCATGGGGAGAGTCTCGACCGCGAGCGAGGGGCTGCAGTTCTCTGCTCTCTGTACGCAGACGGCGCCGTTTTCAAACCTGACCTTCTCCGACACGAGCGAGAAGTGGCGGGTCACCGTCACTTCCAACAATGAGGACCTGGTCGGCTTCCGTGACCGGCTGAGCTTCCGGTTCCTGGGCATCCGCTACGCGCCGCAGCCGAGGCGGTTCACCTATTCTGTCCCCTACGCTCCATCCAACCGGAGCTCGCCCACGACCGCCCTGGAGTACCGGTCCCAATGCCTCCAAGGGAACAACGTGGGGGCGGAAGACTGCCATTTCCTGAACATCTGGACCCCCTACCTTCCGCAGCCCACTAGCAGTCGTGTCCCCCGCACGAACACCACCAGAAGCGGTCTCAAGCCGGTCATGTTCTGGATCCACGGCGGGGCCTTCATGAACGGCGCTGGCAGCGACCCGATCTTCGACGGCGGCAACCTCGCGTCGCGCGGCGACGTCGTCCTCGTCACGTTCAACTACCGCGTCGGGACGCTGGGCTTCCTGGCGCTCAAGGACGGCATCACCAACGGCAACTTCGGGTTCGCGGACCAGGTCAACGCGCTCGACTGGGTCGTGGCGCACATCGCCGACTTCGGCGGCGACCCGGACAGGATCACCATCTTCGGCCAGTCCGCCGGCGCGGCTTCCGTGCGCGCCATGATGGCCTCCCCCCAGGCGCTGGGCAAGTTCGCGGCCGCCATCCCGCTCAGCAACCTGGGCGGCCTCAACTACGGCACGACGTACTCCAAGTACCTCACCATCGACCAGGAGTACGACACCGCGGTGGCCCTGATCCTCAACCAGACCGACTGCGCCTCCGCGAGGTCCCAGGTCGACTGCCTCCGCGCCGTGCCCGCCGCGCGCTTCGGCTCCATCGCGCCCGCGCGCTACCTCATCGTGGACGGCTCCTACCTCGTCACGGACCAGCTGGAGCTCTCCGCCTCCGCGGGTCCGCCCCTGCCGCTCCACCTCATGATGGGCATCACCGCGGAGGACGGCGCGCCCTTCATCGCCTTCCCCCCCGCCGGCGTCAACGCGTCCGCCTACCTGTCGTCCATCGGCTTCCCGGCCCCTTCCGCGGCCCTCTTCCCCGCGCCGGCCGACGCGTCCGCCAACGAGACCCGCGCGCTCTTCAACGTCTCCTCCCGACTCGCCACCGACGGCGAGTTCCGCTGCATCGACCAGGCCACCGCGTCCGCGGGCCTGCGCAGCGGCCGTTTGTCTTCTGGAGTGTACTACTACGAGTTCGACCGCACCTACCAGACGGTCGACTGGCCGCGCCTCGACGTGTGCGAGCCGCCCCGGACCCCGTCGCGCCCCCGCGGCGACCCCAGCCGGCCGTACCTGCGCTGCCACTCGGGAGAGTTGTACTACGTGTTCGGCAACCTGGCGCGCCAGGGCCTGCCCGCGCGCGACGGGCACGATTTTCCCTTCATGCGGCGCGTCGTCGACGCCTTCACGGCCTTCGCGCGCGCGTACGACCCGAACCCGGACCAGGCGCTGCTGGTCGCGAGGGGCTACAGGGAGACGCTGCGGGAGCTGCAGACCGCGGGGAGGTGGGAGCCCGCGACGGCGGGGAATCTGACGCTCAGGGCGCTGGAGTGGCCGAGCAGCCAGGTGCCGTTCCGGGAGCTGCCGCAGTGCGAGAGCTTGGGATTGGGGTTGGATTACTATGAGAGACAGGGCAGCTAGCTGAGTGAGCCTCATTTGTGGAAGCTGATGAGGCCTGGATGATTGTCAGTCCGGGTCAGTGAGGCGGGATGGTGCCGAAACATCGCAGAGATGCGTGTTGTAGTTACAGGACATTGGATGTTGTAAATGTGGGCAAAAATACAAGGCGCCTTGACGTACATTCGAGAGGTACCTATCAACCTATACAAAAGTTATTGAACGCACCCGAGGAAAAATATCGTCCGCTCACCCTGTGCTCCAGAAAAATAAAAGCCGTAGCTTTGGACACATCCCATCTCCCGACTGAGTGACCGCCAAGATCTCCCTCCTCTTTTTATCTGCCGTCCCAACTCCCAATACAAGATAAATACATAAACGAAAGAACAAAAGAAACTCCGTAGGGAGTTAGGTAAGGGAAGGTAGGTGAGTGTTTCGATGGCCTGACTGGTGGTAGGCTACAGAAAGTGGGAAATACAGCAGTCGGAAACCACACGGTGGCACGGCATATACATACAGAGAAGAAAAGAGAAGAAGAAATGGGTACAGGAGAATTGCCATACATGAGAGAAGAATGAGGAAGGAATTATCATGCGGTGTTAAGAATATGACAATCATCTGGCAGAGTGTTAAGATGGGTGATTAAATGTGCAAAAAAAAGCGGGTGTGAGTTGGTTGCTGGGAAGTAGGAGGGAAGATGAGATCGATAGGACACGACTGGACATCAAAGACGAGACGACGACGACGTCCTCGGCCACGACGAGCCCTTGGACGGCTCCCACCCCCACTTGCCACTGCCCTTCCCCGTAAACGCCACCGACGACGCCGCACCGCCGCCCTTCCCGAACCGGCCCGTGCCCAGCGCCTCCGTCACAGACAGCGGCTCCTCCATCGGCATCAGCCTCGGCTGGGAGTAGTACGGCAGCACGTTCTTCTTCAGCTTCGCCGGAGACGCCGGCGGCTTCTTGGGCGGTGCCGTGGCCGCGATGGCCTTCCGCTTCTCGGCTAATATCTCCTTCAGCTCCTTGTCGTCGGCCGTGATCTGCGCGCGGATGAAGCTCACGTCCGTGGTGGACGGGTCCAGCTCGCGCAACGTCTGCATGACGGGCTTGCGCGGCGCGTACTCTATGCCCTCGAGCCTCGGGGCTCGGGCCGGGTCGGGCGGCACGACGGCCGGGTCGAGGAATGCGTCGGCGCCGCGGGCGAGCAGGGCGGTGATGTCGAGGCTCTCGCCGGGTGGTATGGGTTCTGCGTGCGAGGGCGTGACGCAGTCCATGTCGACCTCCTTGCGCAGGACGTGGTCGATGTCGATGGCGGAGAAGTATGCCACGGCCTGGGGCAGATCGCGGATGCCGACCTGCTCGGCGAACATGGCGCGCGTCCACAGGTTGGCCACCTGCAGGGCCATGGCGGCGCGGTAGCGGTCGGCGTCGCGGACGAGGTAGCGGATCTCGTCGTGCACCGTGATGGCCAGGCGGGCGTCGATGGCGTAGCGGCGGGTGAGGTAGTCCATCGACACGATCAGCAGGTGCAGGTAGTCGACGCCCGAGGACTGGATGGCCCAGTTGATGCGCGACGTGAGGTAGCCGCCCTTCGAGATGAAGCGGCCCATCAGTGCTTCGGTGATGCCCGCGCCCAGCACGGGCGTGCGCGGCCGCTCCTGCTCGGCGAACTCCTCCAGGCGGTTGAAGACGAACGACTCGGTGCCGCCCCTCCAGAAGGGGCGCTGGTACAGCATCTTCCGGTTCGTCTTGGCGCCCTTTGTTGAGGTGTACAGTTTGGACGCGATTTCGTTCGTCTCGTGCTCTGACAGTGTGGGGTTGAACTGACGCAGCAGCTGGCCGGCGAACTTAAGCCCCGCGCCGTAGATGCGGCCGTAGTTGAACACCTTGGCGTCGTTGCGTGTGATGCCGAGGATGCCGGCCGTGCGCGAGTGCAGGTCTGTGCCCGCCGCCTTGGTGCCTTCAAGAGTCATGAAGCCGATGGCGTTGCCGCCGTGGATACCGAAGGTGGCATCGCCTACAAGGCTGGCGATCCAGAGCTCCTCAGAATCCACGTCAGCGCCCACGAACGAATAGCCAGCTGGCGCCTTAACCATTGCCTTTAGTTCGGACCCAACGCGGTTCTTCTTGGCGTTGCTGGCCGTGAGCCAAGTATTCTCGACCGCCCGCCGCGTGATCGTCCCCATCGGAATGACTTGGGGCAGGATGAAGCCCTGCTTGTGCTCACTGCCAGTGCTCTTCCGTCTCCTTGGCTTGGCCTTCGTTGCCCCAGAGGATGCTACGTCGTTTTCGTACACCACTAGCTGCGACATGATGCGATCCCTAGCGCTGATCCAGTAAGAGCAGGAGGCATTCATCTCGAGAGCCTCCTTGGCGTACGAGTACTCGGACGACAGTATGCCATTCTCAAAGTGCGAGAGATAGCCCTTGGCCATGGGACTCGCGCAGCGTGCTGTAGGACCGTCTTTGTGCGGCAGCTTGAAGTATACGGCCTCGCGGTCCGTCTTCAGCCGCTCATCAGTTTCGTCGCTCATGTCGCACTGGGTCATCTGTTTGCCCGTGTACTTGGCCGTCTCCCCGCGCAGCACCCGGAACGTCCAGCCGTACTTGTCTGACCAGACAAGTGGGTGCCCATCCCAGGCCAGCCGCAGCAGCAGCGGCGCAATCCTGGTGCGAACCGTGATATTGATGGGACTGTCGCTCTTCGGGAACAAGTCCTTGTACCACTTCGGCATGCCTGGCAGCTTCTGACGCGCCGCAGGCCTCGGTGGGTCCCCTTTCTTCTTGCCCTTGACATATCTGATCTCCTGGCCGGACCAGTCTAGTTGGCTGAGCCAGGGATCCGCGCCCCACTTCTCGGCGTCGTCCTTGACCTTCAGAGCCTTCTCAGCCAAACTGACCAGTCGTTCCTGAACGGCGTCAGAGAGCCTGTGGTACGTCGCCTCGGCGTTGGCAATATAGGCGTCCCAGGACTCATTGACTGGCAGAATGACGGACGAGAGGTGGCGCAGAGCCGCAAAGCTGACCGGGTGCGGGCAGACCTCGAGGAAGTTGGGGAACACGATCTGATAGACACGGTGGGTGACGGCCACGTCTGCTGCGCAGTAATCCAGAAGCTCGTCGAGCTTTGCCAGCACGCCCTTGCGGTCGAGCTCGCCGAACTCATCCCGAACGGCCTTGTCGATCGAGATATTGAGGTGGAACTTTGCCACGTCCCGCAACGAGTTCACGGAGCTCCGGTCGACCCACAACTCCTCCTCCTCGTGCTGAAGGACGTTGCTGTTCAGCAGCTCCACCAGCTCTATGTTGGACGTTTCCTTCGCGATCTTGTCCCGCAGTTCCCGGTCCTTCTTGTGCTTCATCCACGTGGGACGTTGCTGTGAGCACATTCCGTTGACGGCGACGTGCAGCGACATGGTGTCCAAGAATGAGTTCCGCGTCTGCGAGAGGCTGTATTCCTCCAAGATCCTCGCTCGGTCGTACCCCACGTTGTGGCCCACGATGATGCGATCTTTGGTCGGGTCGCCCAGCGGGATGAGTTGGCGGTCGTTCTTGCTCTCCCCCAACAGCCATGGCGAGATCCAAGCGTACCACGCTGAGGGGCCAGCAGCGCAGGCCATAACCGCAAACGGGCTCTCTTTCCACATGACCTCCGTGTCGAACGACAGCATGTTCTCGTCCGGCACATCGATCGGCTCTGCCCTGCCGTCAGGGTAGTACTTCGTCCAGCCGCTCCGGCGCATCCATTTTCGCGGTTTTGGTGGAGGGTTTGCACGCGCGAACTGCTTGGCAAGTGTTAAGAAGGGCTCTGCGGCGTCGACACCGAGCTTGTAGAAGTGCTCATCTAGCGACTGTCCCTGGAGCTGTGGCAGATCGAAGGCGATCGGCTCGGAGTTATCGGTGTTCTTCCCGAGAAGGTCATGTCGGGTCAAATGGTCCCTGGCGAGCTTGACGAGCTCTTGGGAAGGTGGGGTGTTTCCCTGTGGAAATATTTGCTTGTAGATGTGCGAGCTGAGCTGCTGGACGTCTATCTCGTTGTATCGCGCCTCAGAGGAGCCTGGATAAGGGGTATTCAACGTTCCTTGTCAGATGGCGCACACATTGATGACAGCTGTGAAGAAACTAGATCCGGGGTCGATAGACATACGCGCGAGAGTCTGCGAGGCTGCCGGGGCCTGACGAAGCTCGGCATTCCCACTGGCAGTGGTGCCGGCGACCGGACTGGCGACAGCAGACTGCCATCGCACAGGTCGAGATGCGCGACGGCATCGGTGGCGCGCAAGCCGGACGAAGGAGCTCGCGGAACCACTTCCAAAGCGGCCGTCAATCGATTTGAGCATCCTACTGGCGGCGCAATCGCGTCGCGAGGATCATATCAACAGGATGGGAGATGGACTTCTGCTTGCCGTGTCATTTCCGTCCGTAGTGAAGCTCTCGAGGTACTAAGAAAGGATGATGATGCGAAGGAGGAGGAGAGACGACCATAGAAAAAAAAGTAAAAATCGGGGGGAAGAAGTCTCCAGGGTCCACTACGTGTAGCCCACTATCGTCCCCTGCATTAACACCTGCAATTCGATTTCAGGGGCAACTTGAACTATCATCATTCATGGTACGGAATATTGATCGCATCTTTTGCGTTGTCGAACGTTCGACTGTTGGATATATCATGACATATACTGCATTATTCATAGAGAGACTACTGATGGATTTCTCCGCCTTGAGAGCATGGGAAAGGAGTCGAACTTAAAGCCTATGGCGGTCGCGTACTAGATACCAACCTGTCCAGGGTGTGGTACTTTTTAGGACGGCCAAATATGCTCTGGGATCCAGAGTTAGGCATGCATGCTTGTTCCGATCGGCTGTGTCAGTCTCTTAGTTGAAACATACGAAGAAAAGCTTGCTCAAAGCTACGATCTTCGATCTTGTGATATGAAATAGTTGGTGGGCGTAGAGGTCAACGCAACTCACCAGAGTGACAAAGCGCGAGGTCGTGATCGCATGGGCTGAGATAAAACGCACGGACCAGGACACGACCCAAGCGTTTTTATTGGTTAAGATACTCAAGGGGTTTCAGTGGCGATGGCCTAACGCCGATCGCGAAATATTGCACCGAGGATAGTCTCTCGGTGTCTTCTCAACAGCCCGTTCTTCTTTACCTGCTTTTGTAACCATCTGTATATTCAAAGATCCATTATCAAATCTCTCTATTTTTTTGACTTTTTGTGTGTTGTTGATTCAGCGCTGATAGTTTGTTACTCGGCTTTGTTCAATCTCTTATCGCCGAGCTGACATCACTGACTGGACATCATTCAATGTTACCAACACGACGGGCTCCTCGACGACACATCCCTCAAATCGAGAGTTCGCTTCGAATTTTGCGGTCAAAGGGCACCCGCCCTCCTCTGCCTATCAGTTGTCCTTCCCTTTCTAGTATTTCTCTCATCAACTGCCATGCATAATTCCGAGAGTTAGCGCTCCAAAGATTCCCTCGTCACGGTGCATCTTTGTTTGCATCCCTCGAAGCCGCACCTCGACAAAGACTGCATTGCCCACCTCAGATTCCCGGCCTGTAACCGGAGCGTCTCGCGCTTCCTTCCAGCGAAACCTTTCTTTCCGGAATCATTTCCACCGCCATGCCACACCATATCGACTTGACTGGAAGTCTAGAGCGACTACCTTCATTCACAACTCGAACAACAACCGCCCTTGCCCCACAAGCCGTCCCACCGCCAGCTGCCAGCCGTCATCGACAAGCCGCCATCGTCACCCCTCAATCGTCCGTTTCCTCTGCTGCCGCCAACGGTCGGACCTCGACAACCGCGACACCAACCGCACAACCGGTGAGCCACGCCTCGGTTCCGCGTAGCCCTCCGATCGCTTTCTTTTCGCCGTCCTCATCCTCGTCTTCAGCGACGATTCCATCTGCTCAAGTCCACACACGTATGAGCTCCCAGGCGTCAAGCGGCAGTGGAACCAGCAACAACAGAAGCCGCCACAACAGCAGCCACCACCATCACCACCACCACCATCATCACCTCATCCACCACCACCGCCCCGGGCCCCACCGGACTCTTCAACATCTACAATTAATCCACCAAGTTTTCGAGAGTACGAGGACACTGTCCCGGCTAAACTTTCCCGATCCCCCAGACGGTGGTTCCCCGCCTGCGACTTCTCGAACCACGGAATCGAACCAAACACCGAGCCAACAACCACCTCCGGCCTCGACCCACCCCGCCGCACGGAGTCCAGTGAAGCGCGAAGAGGGCAACCACGAGTCGAGGGCATCACCATCCGCCGCCATGCCTGTCACTACGCGTAAACGCTCTGCTGCTGGGGGCTCGTCGGCGGCGGCGACCGAGGACTCTCGACCATCCAAGCGAGCACGGCCAACCATTCAGCCGCGGCAACAAGAACAACCACCACAACAGCCACAACAACAACCACAACAACAACCACAACAACAACCACAACAACAACCACAACAACAACCACAGCACAATGCAGGAAGCGGGGACGATTCCTTTATGTTTGGGGACGAGTTCGTTGACTGGGACGGCAAAGCGGAAGAGGATTCTGGTTCGGTCGACAAGAAAATCCCAATCCACGATGTCATCGATCTTGTCGACACCGAGGTGGCTCCCAAGCCACCATCCAAGAACCAGGTCAAGCTCGGCACGCTCCAGTGTTCCATCTGTATGGACGACATGACGAACTTGACCGCCACTCATTGTGGTAAGCTGACGACGGCCTTGTCACCTCCCTCGCTCACTCAACCTTGCTTTTACATAACTGATACTGACTAACACCAAAAACGCAGGTCACCTCTTCTGCGGCGGCTGCCTCCACGGCGCCTTAACCGTCAACGCGAACAAGAGCGTCTGCCCCATCTGCCGGCAAAAAATCGACCTCAGGCCAGACGGCACCCCGCATGCGAAGTCGTCCACCAAAGGCTTCTGGTCGCTTTCGTTGAAAATCATGACGGCTAACAGGAAGGGCAAAAGGAAGGACCCGAGTGGGGGCGGCGCCGAGGCATCGGGCCAGAGTCGTCGATAGGTACCTGGTGCCTAACTAACTGCACACTTTTTGCCTGCCTGTTCGCTCTCTCTCTCCCTCGGCCACGAACGAACGCTGGCGGGGAGTTCCTGGCCAAATCTGTTGCGACCTCGTCCTGGAATTTCCAGGGTGGCAGGAGAGCGACGACGGCGCTGGATCCTCTTTCCTATTCAACTTAATGCTGCGACTGCGTGGCGGAGTGGCTAATACTATCATTCTCAAAAGAGTTGCATGTACGTTCAGGGTTTTCCCAGTGTTGTCGAATTGGTGGAAACGATCCGAAGATGGCGGCTTTTTTCTTCCCCGCTACTTTTTTGTTTTTACTCGCTTGTCAGAGCTGGTCGGAGTCGTCATAAAAGATACCCACCACTACTAAATGCATTTACATGGACACGGTTAAGCACGTTGCTTTTCCTGCTTTTCACCGGCAATTTTTGGCTCTGCTTTACGTACATTACTTCCGCCGATGATTTTTTTTGTCAAGGATCATCACTGTATTTTATACGCAGTTGTGACAACCCATTGTAAGGGCATGACTGCGTACATAGCCCACATAGGAACCTAGCTTTACATGGCATGTTCAAATTACCCTTCCTCTTCGCACTGCCTTTTAAGCCTTGCGTTCTACTGCATGACAGGAATGGCTTTCCAGAGAAGGGTCTCTCTCGGGCCTATCGGAATGGCAGCATATAGGGAGTTACACAACATGGCCAGTCGCCAAGTCTTCGCGACGTCAAAAAAGTTCTGAGAAAGATCATTATTCAACACGGGACGAATGAGGGCTCAGATATCTTCTCTCTATGCCAGGGTAACAAACACTAAAATCAGAGCATCAAAGCTTTTGTCCCTTTCCGTCATTAAAAAAACAAACCAGGCAATCTATTATCGCCTTTTTTTCCGACACGCCGTCCTCTTCCTTTCTCCCTCCTTCTCCCCCATTCACGTTCGAGGGACAGACATCAATGGAACAGGACCGGTGTCTTCCTTTGCTTCAGCTGTAGAGACCCGGTCTGGCTGTCCTCGAACTGTAGAGCGGGTAACGCAAGACGTCAGTCAGCGCCACGAAGCAGGGAGATCGGAAGATATGCAGATCAAAAAAAAAAAAAGGGGGGGGGGGGGAGAGAGAGAGAGACTCACGTCTAGGAATCCGGTAGCGGTAATAAGCACCATGAACGCGTCCGCAAGCTCCGCGACGCGCTCCTCCAGCCGCCGGTCGACGACGGTGCCGATGCCGGCCGACCGCTTCAGTACGTGCACGACCAGCATCCGGTGCTCCGTGAGGAAGCGGCGGCCCTGCGTCACGTTGTGGGCCCCGCGGCTGAGGATCGCGGCGCCGACCACGCGGGCCACCTTCACCAGGAGGGCGTAGTGGTCCGCGAGGGCCTTGGTGTTGCTGGGGTCTGTGGAAAAATGATATGATGAGTTAGGTCAGTAAGGACAGGCATCCTTGTCAGGGGCGGGCCGGGCGCAGGTTCTTGCAGCCAGCAAAGCTCGTGGAATATGTTGTTGTAAGACGTTACCTATTTGCAGTTCTGGATCCGCAGTGAAGAGACCGGACAGCTCGATGGCCCTGAAGAGGTTGGCCTGCAGCACGTACTTGGCGCCGTTGCGGGTCTGACAGAGCTGGAGGAGGAGCGCGAGCTTTGCGCTCTGGTAGGCCTCCAATTGCTCAAAAGTGCCTAAAAATTCAGAAGTAAGTAAGTACCTTAGCTACTATCCGGGTAGACAGTCGCGAAAGGTTCGCCACCGCGAAAGCTCCAGGCGGCTTGCACCGTCCGTCTAGAGCCAAACGGCGCGAGGAAGTTAGGGCCATCACAACAACATACCCTCATGAGCGGCATTTGCATTCCGCGCATCCTGCATCACCGTCTTGAGCGAGTCGACCAAGATCCCGATGAAGTTCAGCCGATTCAGGGCCTCGACGACCAGCACATCGCCGTCGCGCCGGTCCAGGTGGACGAGCGCGCCGAGCAGGATCAGCGCCGCGGTCTGGCAGGCCGGGTCGCCGCCGAAGGCGTCGTCGCATATCACCATCATCAGCCGCTCGCCGCACATCTGCACGGCGCGGGCGGCCTTCCTGCGATCGCCGGCGCCGGCGCCTTGCTCCGCTGCGTCGACGTCCGTCAGGTGCCGGTAGCAGATGGCGTAGTAGACGGTGCGCAGGTCGGCGCCGCCGGCGCGGCGGGAGACGGCGTGGAGACACACCTCGAACAGCTGGAAGACCTTCTCGCTGAGGAGGCTGCCCGCGGCGGCGTTCTGGGGGCCAGCGACGCGGCCGTTCTTGTTATGTTCGGTTACGGAGTCCAGGCCAGGAGGAGGGGCGGTGGCTGAGGATGAAGAGAGATCGAGCTTGAAGAGTAGCACTCTTGCCAGTCGAGCGAGCTCGTAGGCCTCGCCAGCCCTCTCGGAGCCGTACGCCTCGAGGCTGGGAAGGATGGCTTGCAGCGCCTGGAGAAGGAAGGCCACCTTCGCAGGGCCTTGGTGCTCGCTTGCCTCGAACATGACGAGTAGTAGGTTGACCCAGGCGGTAAGCACTCGACGCCGCTCCGCGTCCGCCTGGCCTTGTCGGTTGGTGTACACCAGATACTCAATCAGAACGTTCTCCTCGCGCTCCATCGCCGCAGCCTGCTCCGCCGTTGCGACCCGGCGAGCCTTGACCTCCTCGTTGTTCTTCAGGAGGATGATCTGCTTGACCCTGTCGACGTTATATCTCGGCGTCGTCGTCTTGGCCGCCGTCATTGATGGAGGGACCTCTTCCTCTATGCATACCCTCAGGTCGAGATTCCTCAAGTACGAGAACTCGGGCGCGGGGATGTCCCACTGCCCGTCTAAGGGCAGGAAGTCGTAGAGGTCAAATATGGAAGGAGACTTCTGCGACTCGTCCGCCGGGTCCGCCTCAGCGTCGTTCCTCTCGATGTGGCCATTGAGCGCGTCGAATATGCGGCGTTTGAGGCTCGGGAGGCGGCTCTGTGAGACGCTGCACAGCTCGGCGGCGATGTACTCAAGAGTCATATGTCTCATAGACAAGAACTCGATGAAGGCGGTGGCAGCCGGGGAAAGAAGGAAGCCAGGGTCGTTCATGTCTATTCCGTCCCATATGACGTTCCCTTGGAGAGTTTCCTCGCGGAGGAGCAGGTGGAAGACGATGTCGTTCAGACGAAGCTCGTCCAGGACGATGGCGGACGACAGCGGTGAGCTCCACAAAACTGCGACAATTCGCAGGATTTTATGCTTGAGGGAAACCAGCCAGGACCGCATGCCCAACTGCTGGTCTCCGAAGGGGGCCTCAAGCAAGACCCTAAGCAGGTTGTGGAACAGAGAGGTGCGCTGATCGAACCGGCCGCCCGATTCCACCGAAAGGCTGTCCATGCCGCACTTGAAACCCAAGAGGAGATGCGCGATGGTTGGCTTGTTCGGAGATGCGCGCAGACAGCCGTAGAGGAAGTCGAGGATGTACATCTTGATCTGGTAGTTTGGCGAGTCCGCCTCCCGGCCCAGGTCTAGCGGCACGATCATTTCGGCGATGAAGGCGCCCGAGATCGAGTCCGCCTCCCCGTCCTTCTCAAGCGCAACGACAGCCTTGTTGCGGTACGAATGGCGACCAGGTCCCGGGTTCCAAGCCGAGATGATCTTGGAGGATGTCGAAATCTTCTCAAGGAGTTTCAAGCAGGCCATGGTGAGATCTGGGTGGCCGAGACCGCAATACCGTCCCAGGTCCGAAACGATCTCCAGGTGATTCATGACGGCCTCCTCGAAGCATGTGTACGAGGCATGGGGTACTGGCCGTTGGCGCTGGCCGGAATGGCGCCGGATGACCTGGCGGACGATGTCGAGATATGTGTCTTGAAGGTCCAGGACCTTGGACATCACCTCGACAGCCCGGATGATCCCGCCAATCAGCGGTGACTCTGGTGAGGCGCTGCCGATGTCGTTAGACTCCTGGTGGACTGTGTTGAACATGGCCTCGACGACCGCGCCGTTGAACATCCACTCCATGACCCGGGCAAACGGGTGAAGGCGGACGTATGTTGCCAGGTCTGTCGTCGATATGGCAGAGTCTACCGAGATTGTCGTCTCGTTTCCGAGAATGATCAGGTCCTCATTGAAGCTGTCGAGGCAGGTCCAGGCAAACTCCAGGCAAGTCATCCGCAGAACTCGCATCTGAGAGAGATCTTGCAGATCCTTCGACTTGGTGCCGAAGACATGACCAATGGCGTAGTCCACGTACGGCTCAATGCCCGGCATGCGCAAGCTGGCGCCAAGGGTCTCCTCGAAGGGCAGGGTGTCCTTCAGCAGACTGGACCCTTGTGACGGCGCAACGAGGGCTGTAAGAAGACCGACGAAGGCGTTGGGCTCCTCGAACCCGTTCCCGATCTCCTCGAACAGGGCGTCCATGAACCCGCCGGGACCCGCAGCTACAAGCGGGTTACGTTGAGAGCCAGTCGGTGCCTGATAAGCTCCCGAGACAAATGCCTCAACGTATTGCCAAAGGTAGATGCCGTCGTCTTTGGTTTTGAGTGTCAAGAGGGCGGCAAGGGCATAGAATGCGCATGCGCGTAATCTTGGGGGGATGTTGGAGCTTATGAGCTGCATTATAACGTCCGGCAAACTGAATTCGTTCATCTTTGTGAGCATGAACGTTCGCACGACCTCGCTCTTCGAGCCCAGCTTTGCAATCAGGCGTAGGTAGCATTCCAGAAGCATCGCAGACTCAGGCTCGGTCTCCTGCTGCTCGCCATGGGCAACATCGACGGGCTTCCCCGCGCGAAATCCATGCGACTGATGCTGCTGGGTTGGAGTCTCGCGGATCTTGATGGTGAAGAAAAGCAGCTCTTTGAAGATCTGGCCCCAGGTGAGGGACTGGGTCTTCCGCATCTTGCTCGTAGCGTGATGCCCCTCTTCGAGAAGAAACTCATGCGAGAACAGCGCGCAGGCCTCGTTTTCTGATATCGACTGCAGCATCTCGCAGAATGCGCACACGAGTGGTGTCGATGCCCTCCTGGAGGCCCACTGCATGAACCCCGCCAGGTTGCTATCCGGGTCGGCCCAGAACGAGTCCGCCGCCTCCGGTCGGCCCTCGTAGGCATAGGAGATGATGACGAGGAATCGCTCCAGGTCCAGATCCTGTTCGTGGAACTGGCTGAGCTGCCGTTGCTCGTCCTCCTCAACGCGGAGCTTGCGCAGCACGTCTGGCATGTTGGTTATGAAAGCGTCGATGAAGTCCTCCAGCTGCGACATCAAGCACATCCTGAAGAAGTCGGAAAACTGGATAGACTCTGAGGCTAATGGCGGCGACTTTCGCTGTAGCCATTGCCTGATGCCTATGCGAGAAGGATCCTGCCACTCGGGAGCCGCGACGTCAGCCGCAACCGACAGTATGAAGTCGAAAGACCCCTCTTTCAAGGCGTCCGCAAATTGCTTGGACCTCTCCTTCTCCTCTATAGTCCAGTGTCAGCAGCGCTATAGCGATCACGGACAGAATTGGTGGCTATAAGGGGTAGATACCTTTGTCGATGTCGATGTTTGGGTCAACAGGCGACCCCTCCACATACCAGCCGCAGTACTCTGCAAGCCACCAGGCACGGATAGCTGGAAGGAGGAACGGCAGAGGCCGCGCATCATCGTCCAGATGCGGGAATATCTTCTTGTTGAGCTCTCTGGACTTGTCCAGATCGCCAACACCTTCAACAGAGCCGTAAACGCTAATATACGCCCCTAGGACAGGGAACAGATGAACTAGCAGGCAGCATTTTAGCAACCAGTCTCGTTGGTGAGGAGAATGGACGTATGAAACCTACCCAGTAGGTGATCGTACTTGTCGGCCTTTTTCAGGAGTTCCAACAGACCCTCGAAGTCCGACTGCTGGGTATGTCGCTTGTCGATGGCCGCGCAGAGAATCACAGAGAGAAGCTCGTGCTGCTGGATAAGACTGAGGCGACAGAACTCGAGGGTCTCGAGCTCGGGAGGCCTCGAGCCGCTCGTCTGTGCCAGGAGTGTCTTGTCCGAGAGCTTCTGAAGCCATTCCTTGATGAGAGCCATGGCCGCCATGCACCTTGGCGCAATCTTCTTATCGGCAGGCGTTGCGGGTTCTCCGGGGGCCGGAGACATGAATATATAGGTTCCGACGAAAGATATAAACGCGCTTTGTAGGTCGTCGTCCATATCGTCGTCGTCGGCTATCTGGATCAGCAACCGCATGCAGTCGAGCGAGCACTTGCGCTGCTGGTGGAAACGGATGATGGCGCATTCGAGGAGCGGCCTCCCGAGCGTGACTTGGTCATCCTGCGAGTCGAGCAGCAGCTTGACAGCCGCGATCTCGTCCAGATCCACCTCATCGGCCAGCTGGAGACTGTACTCCTGGAACTCCTTATTGAGCGCATATTCTTCGTCGCCGATCTTTACCTTGCCTAGGCAGTAATGGGAGGTGTTAGCAGAGCCATGCATAGACAAGACCAAAGCGCTCGGAATTAGGAATGGGAAGAGCAAGACACACCAGATTGGACTGCGTCTCGGCTGCTTTGTTTCCTTGGTGGTTTGTCGAGGAACTCTGTGAAGACTGTGAGGAAGGGACCGAGCTCCAGTTCGACAGTTTGAATGCCATCGGATCGGTGCTCATAGACCGCCTCCAGGTCCCCGTGCAGGGACTGGAGGGCCTCGAGGACGGCTGATTCGGACATGAAGGGTGTTCTTTTCAAGGGCGGCGCATCATCGTCTAGGTCATTAGGCCAACCCCAGCTGCTGGGCTACACAAGCGCGAGTACAAGTCCTGCTCCCCCTAAGGACGCAGATAGTAGTTGCGCGATTCCGGATTCGGTGTGCCTCGTCGGAAAGTCCTCGTAGCGGTGGGAATCTGTGGGCGATATCGACGAAGCGCGTGCCGGCAAGTCGAGACGCGACCGCCTTTTTTTTCTGTGAAGTTGAAGCTCCACGAGAATGTCCGTTTGTTCTAAGTACAACGGGTACGATAGATTCGTGTTGCTCATCCGGCCGTTCTCATGTAACTGTACTTACCCCACAATTGTAGAGCTCGATTGTGGGTACCATTGGCGGCGCAAACAAAATCCCACTCCGTCACAGGGGCTGTGATGCCTGGAAGGCCCCGAAAAAGACCCCTGTTCGCAGCAGCACAGCTCGAGGCCGTCAGCAACCAAGCTCCCAGAGCTGTCGTGCGCTGTCAACAAAAAAGACCGATGGCGTACTTCAAGCCCGAGAGCAATGTTTGCCTGCTCAAGTGTGCGATTTACAAACCTCGACTCTGCCTGGACGCACTGGTCCGTCTTCGTTTGTTTCGACCAATTTGACGCGACTTCCACAAAGCAGTTGTCGGCCTGACTTGACTTGTAGCCAGTCTGAGCTGAGGAGCTGGAGAGCTCTCGCTGGTGGGAGGTGAATGAGCAACCAAACGCGGATGACAGCGCCGGTGGTCGCTCATAATCTGTCGATCTTGGTCGTCCAGCCAGGCTGCACTGCCAAGGACGCGTACCTGACATACTAGCTGCGTATAATACTTTACTTAAGTCCGCTTGAGAAGGGGAATCAGACAAGTTTCCTACCTGCCTCTACATTCTACCGAACTCGTTCGTTTTGGTGTGTCTAGCTGGCATCCACCTGATACCTTTCCATTCGTCCCATGTCATCCCAGGTGGGCGACCTGACAGGATGCCGCCGAAGAAGGCTTCTGTTGGGAAGGGAAACGCATCTCTCGAGGATATTCGCGGTAAGCTGGTAAAGCAGGCGTTCAGGCCCTCTGAAAGCTGTTGACATATGTACTGATGGCAAGGCTGCGCAGTATCCATTATCAGCGGGAGAAACAATGAGCGTGTAAACGCTCTGAAAGGTGAGTCGCGCTGCTTTTACACCCTTCATGCCTTATTCCATCCATCAAACTTGGTCTCGGATATGCATACGAGGTAAATGCTGACCACCAGAAAGACCTCGTCGAGTTTCTCTCCCGGCCAGACAGAATGTAAGAGTGACCCCGCCGGTATATATGGGGATACTTCCCATCTGATGTCCCATCTGATGTTCGCTCATTCACTAACCCCCCATGCAGCAAGGCCCTCAAGGACAAGGGCGTCCACCAGATCCTGGAGGCCTTATTTCACTGCGCCGTGGCCGAAAAACCCGTTTACTTCAGCGGGAAGAAGACCACAAAGTCCAATGCTGAAACCAAGCTGAGCTTGAGCGCCGAAGCTCTACGCACGATCATCACGCATAGGGCATCCACCCTCAAAGTCAAGACGGCTAGGGCAGTGGTTGATCACATCACCCAGGCTCTCCCCGGACCCGAGCATGAGCTCGTCGAACCGCTTCGGCAGGACTATGTCAAGGCTCTGTTAGCTCTTGTTGGCCACCCTGCCAACGTCGAGCAGTTGAGCCGGAACGATGGCGAGGGCTGGTTGGCATGCGTTGACTTCTTCCTGGAAGCGATCTCCCACATCCTAGGTGATGGTGACCTCAGCATCATGTCACGTGGCTCGCCCGTGCCCGGAGGTACATCCTCTTCAGCTAGATCTGGTCTTCTCTTCGGCCAGCAGCGAGGGGTTGGGGAACATGGTCTCAGACTCATGGAAGGCATGGTGCAGTGCCTCCATCATCTCATGTCGGCAACCAACGCGCCATTGCCGCACCGATCCAAGGAGCTCGCCTCAACCCTCGTCCAGATTCTTCAACAACGGAGGCTCAACGTGAGCAGCATGCACCAGGCAGCCTTCGGCGCTGTCAACTGCCTCCTCTCCCGGCTGCAGGGCGATGATCTTGCTCTGGCTAGCGGCCTCGCCCGAGACATCCTGCCGGTCCTCAGCCACTGGTGGCAGCCACACTCGTCGAAGGACGACAAACTGCTCAATTCGGTCAGAGATGAGATGTTGCGCACCATCCTCTCACTCCATCTTCACGTCGATGTCCTCCTCCAGACCGCCGACGAAAAGTCTGGCTTCCTCGGCGAGGTCGAGGACCTCGTGGACGCGTTGTGGCTGGAATACTCCAAGCGCGACGATCGAGCCCGCCTCCAGGTGGCGGACCTAGACTTCTCGTCGATCCCAACCGACTACTTCCGCACCAGGTCATTCGCTCTCCGGCCTTTCAATCCATCATCCGAGCGTAAATGGGCCATGGTGGAGGCCATTGCGTTACTAGAAGCTATGTACTCGAGGCATTCGCGGCAGCGCCGCTCGCTAGCTGCACCATCCGACGATGACCAGCCGCGGAAGAAGCGACGGAGGGATGCAAACCACAATAGGTTGCACCAGAAACTGAGATCCGCGGACATGGGTGTGAAAACCGCCGCACTCCATGTCGTGCCATTTCTCCTCGAGTGGGAGGCAATCACCCCTGAGGACTACGCCGACAATCTCAACGACCTCGTGGCATTGATCAGCCACAAACAAGGAACAGTGTCCTCCTGGGCGATGATTGCTTGTGCAAGGTGAGGATACCCGAAAGCCAGGAGTTGAGGATGCCCGAGATGATGTTAAAAGACTGGAGCGTTATGAACGAAGCTTCACCTTCCACGAACAGCGTTGTTGGCTAACGAATTGAAACATCCAAAAGTTTTGCCCTTGAGGACCTTGCCAAAGACAAGGCGCTTGACTTGTCATGGAAGCAGATATGGCAGGTTGCCGTCCGGTCTGTGAGCCACCAGGGGACCAGCCGGGCTGCAAGCGCCCTACTTCACTCGATACTGGAGTCCGACCTGATGCCCTACCATGAAATCGCCGATAGTGTCAACACCATGGTCACCGCGGCCGATATCAGTGGACCTGCGATCTCAGTCGACTCGTCGTTAGTCCTGATGCTACATCTGTTACATCTACGCAACAACATGCTGCCAGGGGCTAGCCCGATGACATGCAATCACATCCTTCGCTGGCTCTTTTCGAAGTGGAACCCAGGTATGTGCCGAATTGCTTTATTGCCCTTCGGTTCTTTGTATCTTCCGCGCATTCCGCTGATTGTGCTTGAGCGGTTGCTTAACCCTTACTTGAAACTAACCCATTATTCCAGCTGAGTCTGCATACGCTATGTTCCACTCCGGTCTAGCCAGCCCTCTCGACATTGTCAATCTGCTCAGAGCATGCTGTGGAGGCCAATTATTCAAGATGCCGAGCGTAGTCAACGTGTTTGGCGGCCACGTCTATCAGGCATGGAGAAGTCAAGCTGAAGACAGCGAGATGATGCGATACTTGCTTCTGAGCGTGTCGCCTTCCAGAAGGCGGAGTGATCGGCAACAATGCACACAGTCCCTAAGGTCTGAAGCAAGCTCGCAGGTGACGGATGCCGCCGATGCAAACGCGGCGAAGAAGCTGGTTCTAGAGCTCTTGCACCCAAAGCTCACCTCTTCGCTTCAAATGGCCGAGTCTTGGGCGGGGAAGGGCTCAGGTCCGGGTGATGGAGCAGCGCAAATATCAGCAGAGCGCCTCCAGAGCCTCATCCATTGTGCGCTCGTGGGGGCCATGATGCTCCCACAGCTCAAGGATATGAACACAGCCCTCTCGAGAGAGTTCGAGTTGTCAACGTCCGGTCTCAACGATAAACTCCTCAAGGCTGTTCTCAACGCTGGGGAGACGCAAAACTTCCCGGAGGTTTGTCTGAGCTCCGCTGCTGCATACTTGCCACCGATCAACACGGCGGACGTCGGGAGATTCCGCAAGGACAACCAGCCACTGCTTGCACTGTTCGCCAAACTGTCGGAAACAATCCACGAAAAGTCCTCTCAGAACTCGCTTGGCGCTGCGCTGGACTTCATGGACATCGATGACGAGTTCGAGTCCCAGGCGAGCCAGGGCAGCTCGGGTATGAACATCTCCTCGCTGCCTAGGGACGATATCGGCCTGCGTTTCAGCCAAGACGGCTTCTACCTGGATCTCACCATGAGGCTGCGCCTCTTCTCAGTCTTCCTTGAAGACGAAGGCCAGATCGGCCTCGTACCGACCGAGTTCGTTGACCACATCGTTGGTCTGTCCTCGGAGGAGTTCGTCTACTGCCGCCGCCTCTTAAAGGAGGTCTGCAACTCGGACCTGACGATTAATCCGGATGACGCCCTCCGGATCGTCGAGTGCGTTGGCCGCGTCATCGGCGACGCAGAATATTCCGCCTGTGAAGTGGCCCTGGGCATCAGCATCGACATTGTCGAAGGCTTCATTCCGATATGGACTAACGAGAAGCTCCACATCTCGACCATGGTGGGCGATTTGTACAACTTCTTCGTCAAGTACGCGTTGCCCTGCAATCACATGTCACCCAGGGCCCATGTCTGGCTTGCGGATCTGCTGTTCTGTCTCTTGGAGAAGAACCCCTCTTATGGCTCAAGCTTGGGTCTCGCGAGCTGTCGTTCGACCCTACTGGACATCTTCAGAGATGAGGGGCTGTGGGTCAAGTACGCCATCGGGCTGAAACTTCCCAGTCTATTCTCGCTTTACGTCTTCAAGGTGCACGACGAGCTCTTTGTCAACATTCTCAACTGTCTTCCTGTCGACCCGGAACATGCGGAGGGCATCGCGTTCCGGCTGTTTGCCCTTGCGGAGATCGCCTGTCGTTGGCCCACGTTGCTCAGGCGGTGCACTTACCACATCTTTGAGACTCCCGGAACGATAGCGAGCTCGGCGAACCACGCGACTCGCTGCCTGGCTCGGGTGGCCAAGGCTTTGGCTCTGGACTCGCCAAAGGGGCTCTTTCTGCTGTTCTCGCCCCAGCTTCTGTACACTTGGCTGGAGGAGAACTCTATCACGGACATCCCATTCGGAATCTTTGGGTTTAGCGGTCTCGACGAGCTACTGCTTCAGGCCAAAACGGAAACTACTGCCCTCATGATGATGCGCGGTCAGGAGGAGGACACTGTCAACCTGGCTAAACGGCTGAAAATACCGGTTGAAGAGCTCCTCCGGCAGAGCTTCGCGAGGATGATGGCGTACAGCATCGCCCACGATATAAGCGTTCCAAGGGATGAAGACCATGTCACGAGTGAGGCCCATGTCAAGAGAATCCTGGGGAAAGTCGCGTTCCAACAGTACACCTATCTCAACTTCGTTGACATTGTTGGCACGCTCTTCGACCTCATTGACCAAGAAGATGAGATCGAGAAGTACTTTGCACGGGATCCGAGCCTGAAGTACGCCTCTGATATCATGACGACTATCAAGGGCTTCGGGGTTCTGGACATGAAGCTTCCACCCAACCAGCAGCCCATGTTCAAGGCCAAGTTCCTTACAAGGGAGATCGAGCACCTCTGTAAACCCATCGAGCATGAGCTCTCCACACTCTGGTCGGCACCTCTGGTCGTGTCGATCGCCCGGCGGCTCCTCAATACTATCCACCCGGCCATGGGACCGCTTCACGCCTGCTCGGTGATTCGAAAGGTGCGGGTCTTGCTGTGTCTCGCCGGTCCGGAGGCGACGAGCTCATACCCTCTCGAGATGCTTCTGCACTCGATCCGGCCATATATCGGGGACCCGGAGTGTGCTGACGACGCACTGGGGCTAACACGCTATCTCGTGTCCTCTGGTGTCAATCACCTCAGCCAAACACCGTCCTTCCTGGCCGGATACTCGCTCTCAACCTTAGCGTCACTCCGGATGTTCCTCGATTCCAGTCAGTCCAGCACGACACAGGAGAGCCAATTTAAGGCGACCAAAAGCAACGCCCAACAGTTCCACGCCTGGTTCACAAAGTACCTGACCGAGTACGACTCAGCCGCATTCAAAGACGAGTCCCAGCGCACGGCATTCCGGTCAATCACACAGTCTGCCGCCCATATCCGCACATCGGGGAATGCAGAGAAGGGGACCCACGAGTCAAACCTGCTTCTGGAAATCCTCAAGGACGGCGAGAGGGACCACCAGCTCCTGAACGACTCCTCTCGGGACCTGGCCCTCGGGATGCTCTGTGGCGATTTCCAGGTGCCTCCTTCAAGCCGAACAGATGTCATCGAGACGGACGAAGACGCGATAACGCATGGCTCGATGGTCTGGAAGAGCTGCAAAGCCGCGTCTTTGAAGTCAGAGTACCTTACGTGGGCTGGTCGAGTCATCGGCAGGTCCTTCGCGGCGTCGGGCGAGATCCAAGAGGAGCTCCTTCGGGAGTCGCGGCTGGCCGAGTACAACCGGGCGGCCACGGTTACGGCTGGGATCAGCTCGGAGCAGGGCATCCTGAATCTGGTTGAGGCCCTGACTGGAGACAGAGAATGTTTCACTGCTGGCCTGGCTGAGTCGGCACTGCGGACTATTGTATCCGATGCACAGGAACAACGCGATAACGGCCTTATCATGGCATGCCAGAACAGCCTCTCCGAAGCCCTCATGGTCTCATCCGACTGGCACAAGTACAAGACGCCTCCCTCGGACTACACTGAGCCGTCTGGGCTACTAGTGCCGACGTCAGTGGCTCGACTTTTCGGTGTGGAGCTGATCGAGGACCGAGGCTGGGCGCGAGATATAGCGATCCACCTGGCCCAGTCTGTGCCCGAAGACGTTGTCCTCTCGGTTCTCCCCCCGCTGTTACTGAACGCCAAGGGCTTCGCGGAGCAGGCATTCCCTTTCATCGTCCACCTAGTGCTGAGCTTCCAGCTCGACAAGCAACAAGCGGTCCGCGGCAGCCTCTCTGGGGCGCTCAAAGACTGGCTCGCGGTCGAGAGCCCCCCTGCGAGAGAAAACATCAAGCTGCTTATCAATACTCTACTGTATCTGCGGACTCAGCCGTTTCCGAACGAAACTTCAATCGCGGACCGATCGCAGTGGCTCGATGTGAACCTCTCGACGGCGTCAGCAGCGGCCACCCGCTGCGGCATGTTCAAGGTCGCACTACTCTTCTCCGAGATGGCCTTCTCAGAGACAAGCACCAAGTCCTCCCGGAGGTCATCTGCTGCGAGGGATCTGGATATCACCGATTCCACGGACATTCTGCTCAACATCTTCGAGAACATCGACGACCCTGACGCCTACTACGGGCTGCCGCAAACATCGAGCCTCGCAAACGTGCTGGCACGGCTCGAGTACGAGAAGGATGGGATGAAGAGCCTGGCTTTCCGGGGTGCCCAGTACGACAGCCACGTTCGCCGGCGTGACCAAACGTCAGAAGCGGACAGCCAGTCCCTAGTCCGAACACTCAGCGACCTTGGGCTGGCCGGCTTGTCTCACTCGCTGCTCCAGACGCAGCAGGGCCTCGACAGCACCTCGGCAGCCATCGCAAGCACCTTCAACACGGCGCGTAGGCTGGAGATCTGGAACCTCCCAGTGCCGCCAGCTCACGATAACCACGCGATCAGGCTATACAAATCATTGCAGAGCATCCACCAGGCCACGGACGTGCTTTCGGCTCAGCAGGCAGTCCACGAAGGACTAGCGAGCACAATCCGCCACTTGACGAGCCACAGCCTCAAAGCGTCGAATCTTCGACTGAACCTAGGGGCTCTAGCCGCGCTCACCGAGCTCGACGAGATCCTCGGCGTAAGTGACTTCGCAGAGCTGGAGGGGATGCTCGCCCGCTTCGAGGGCCGTTCGAAGTGGATGATGAGTGGACGATACGGAGACGTCAGCCAGATCCTCTCCTGCCGTGAATCTACCATGAGCATGCTCAGCCAGCAGGGCCATGTGTGCGGATCCAAGAAATTATCGTCGGCTGAGGCACGGCTCATCGACATCCGCGGCATGCTCCTCTCGACCAGCATCTACCGCGTGCACGACGCCACACAGGAGTCGCTTAACCTTGCCACGTCACTGACCGACCTCATCGGGCCCTGCGAGGCTGTGGGTCTCAATGTGGACGCGGCGATCAAGATGGAGGTGGCCAACTCGCTATGGGACCACGGCGAGATGATCCCGTCGATCCGCATGCTTCAGGGAGTTGATCGTGACTCGGCCCTGAAGAGGCAGACAATCCAAGTGAGCCGCCCCGGTCTGCTCGCCAAGATCGGATACCAAGTCTCCGTGGCTCGGCTTGAGAGCCCGGACAATATCCAAAAGAAATACCTGGAGCCAGCGCTCCGCGAGCTCAAGGGCTTTGTCGAGACTAAGGAGGCCGGTCAGGTGTTCCATCAGTTTGCCATGTTTTGCGACGAGCAGCTGCAGAATCAGGACAGCCTCGACGACCTGAAGCGACTAAAGGGCCTCGCCAAGGGCAAGAGCGACGAGGTGGAGTCGCTGCAGGACCTGATCCACGACACGAAGGACTCACAGCTCAAGAGCCGCTACACAGTCCACCTGGGACGCGCCAAGCAGTGGCTTATGCTGGACCAGCAGGAGCTGCAGCGGGTGCAGAAAACGCGCGACGAGTTTGTGCGGCTGAGCGTGGAGAACTACCTGTTGTCACTGGCCGCATCGGACGAGCACAACAACGACGCCTTGCGGTTCACAGCGCTGTGGCTGGAGCGGTCGGAGGAAGAGTCAACGAACGATGTGGTAAAGAAGCACATCGATAGAGTGCCGAGCCGCAAGCTGGCGCCGCTGATCAACCAGTTGACATCGCGACTCCAGGACCAGTCGACGCTCTTCCAGAAGATGCTCATAGCACAAGTCTTCCGCATCTGCGTCGAGCACCCCTACCACGGCATGTACCAGATCTGGTCGGGCTTGAAGGCGCGCACCAACAAGGAGGACGAGGTGGCAGTACTGCGCAGCAAGGCGACGGCGCGCGTGGCCGAGTCGCTGCAGAAGAACAACAGGGTCGGCAGCATATGGTACGCCATCGACAAGACCAACAAGTACTACCACCAGCTAGCCACGGAGAAGAACGCGGCGCGCTACAAGCAAGGAGCCCGAATACCGCTCAAGGAATCTCCCGCCGGCCACGCGCTGGGCACGGCGCTCGTAAAGTACCGCATCCCTCCACCGACGCTGCAGATGGACCTGCGCGCCGATTTCGACTACTCTGGCGTTCCATCCATCGCCAAGCTGGAGCCGTCGATGGCGATCGCGTCGGGCATCAGCGCGCCCAAGATCATCACGGCCGTGGGCAGCGACGGCGTACGCTACAAGCAGCTCGTCAAGGGCGGCAACGACGACCTGCGGCAGGACGCCATCATGGAGCAGGTGTTCGCGGCGGTGTCGTCCCTCCTGAAATTGCACCGCGAGACGCGGCAGCGCAGCCTCGGCGTGCGCACGTACAAGGTGCTGCCCCTCACGTCCACGTCGGGCCTGATCGAGTTCGTGCCGCACACGATCCCGCTGCATGACTACCTGATGCCGGCGCACGAGCGGTACCACCCGCGCGACCTCAAGGCGGGCCAGTGCCGTAAGGAGGTCTCCAACGCCCAGGGCAAGTCGGTGGACCAGCGCGTGACCGCGTACAGAAAAGTGGCCGAGCGCTTCAACCCCGTCATGCGCTACTTCTTCGTGGAGTACTTCCCGGACCCGGACGAGTGGTTCGTCCGACGCCTGGCCTACACGCGCACCACGGCCGCCATCTCGATGCTGGGCCACGTGCTGGGCCTGGGCGACCGCCACGGCCACAACATCCTACTCGACTCGCGCACGGGCGAGGTCGTGCACATCGACCTGGGCGTCGCGTTCGAGATGGGCCGCGTCCTGCCCGTGCCGGAGCTGGTGCCGTTCCGGCTGACGAGGGACATAGTAGACGGCATGGGCATCACCAAGACCGAGGGCGTGTTCAGGAGGTGCTGCGAGTTCACCATGGACGCACTGAGGCGCGAGACCTACTCCATCATGACCATCCTCGATGTGCTGCGCTACGACCCGCTGTACTCTTGGTCCATCTCGCCCGTGCGCCTGGCGAAGCTGCAGGACACGGCGGCGGCGGCGGCACGTGGCGGCGCAGGCGGAGCAGGCGGAGGCGGAGGGGCTGATGATGGGGGAGCGGGAGCGGGAGCGGATGACGCGGGCCGCGCCGCCGCCGCGGTTGAGAACAGGAAGCTGGTCAACGAGCCGTCCGAGGCGGACAGGGCGCTGGAGGTCGTGCGCAAGAAGCTGTCCAAGACGCTGAGCGTCACTGCTACGGTGAACGATCTGATCAACCAGGCGACTTCGGAGAGGAACTTGGCTGTATTGTATTCTGGTAAGGATGCTCTTCCCAGTTCCCCCCCTTTTTCCCACCATTCCTTTCCTCCATGCCGTCGCCAACGTGGATGTCCTAGCTAACGCTATCGTGTCTTTCACACGAATACAGGATGGGCAGCATACGCTTAGACATGCTTAGACTGTGCTGTTTGACCCCGAGATGACTTAAGGGGCTCGTTTGTGTGGCTGCGAGGTAAAAAGGGGCGCCACTGTGAAATTCAGACTGTAAAAAGAACGCGAGCAGTTCCGGCAGTTTAGATGTCGAGGAGAGGGCATTTGTGAACCAAAAACCACATGTAATATACTGTTTCTTCCGAATAGATCACCTTTACTTTAGCTAACCGTCAAGGACCGGACAGTTTGTAATGCATTGTCGCCAGTCAAGCCTGTGATTTTGTAGGGAGTCGAGATGTCAGGGATTGGGGGGCTCACTAGTGTGCGGGGGGATCGGAGAGCTTGATCTTATCGCCGTGGGGAGGTGCATTTGTCCTGCTTATCGATACGCGACGTGTAGGATTAAGTTCGAACTCTCCCTGTAATTACGTCCGTCTGGTGGACGGGTATCTCCGATTCCATATCATCCCCGCCTAACTACGAGCTGGTTGGACTTCCCGTCCTCACATTCCATTCCATACGCACCCTTCGATCCCACAGCTCAATCCGACTGCCTTCCCCTGTCGATTGTTGTACAAGTCCATTCGTTTGGGCTCTTCGCCTCCGGCCGGCCTCGGACTTTCAAGCTTGTGTGCATCTCCTTCCTGTTTTCCTGAACCAAACGACGACCATCGCCAGCACCGGTTCATGTACCGTTAAATGCAGGACCTTCTTCCTGGTTTCATGCAGTCCAAATCCGGCCCTGCCGACGGAGAAGCGGGCTCGGAGACGCCATCATCAACAACACAGGCCGGCGGCACATCCAAGCGGCGGCATCGGGTTGACTCGAACCCGCTGGCGACCTGGGGCTCGGCTGCGACTCCTCCAGATCCTAAGCGTGTTCGCGCCGACGCCCCTCCTGCCGTAACCGCAACCTCGAGCGCCATGAGTGCGAAGATGCTGGGCAAGCGCCCGGACATGCCCATCGACCTGACGCGGCCGGCGCCGCACAACCTCCCTCTCCATCACGGCGCACACCACCCTCACGTTCGCCGGCCCGTGTCGGCCTTTCAACCACACGCCGGCGCCAAGAAACTCGTCGTCAAGAACCTCCGGACCACACCGGTCCCCTCCACCGCTGCAGCCCCGAGCGTGCAGGACTACTACCGCCGCGCCCGGGATGAGCTCGACGCCGCGCTGACCGACATCTTCCATGGCCGCCAGCCCACCTTGCCGTTCGACAGGCTGTTCCGCGCAGTCGAGGACCTCTGCCGCAATGGCGAGGCGGACGACCTCCACAACAGGTTGCGCCAGCGCTGTGAGGCGCGCTTGGTCGACGAGGTGCTTCCCAAGATCAAAGATGAGGGTGGCGGATACGACATCGAGATGCTGCGGACGGTGTACAAACACTGGAAGGAATGGAGCGCTCAGGTGATCACCATCCGGTCTACGTTCAGTTATTTGGATCGCACGTTCTTGCTCAAGAATAAGGACCAGCCATCACTCAACGACACGGCCATAGCACTGTTCCGCCGCATGGTTTTCGTATCGCGACCCAGGGCCAGTGTCAAGGGCAAGGAGAGGGAGAGGGAGAGGGAGAGGGAGAGGGAGAGGGAGAAGGACGTGGACATGGAGGGAGTGGAGGGTGAGCAGGCTCCCGGGGCGCAGGTGTTGAGTGGCATGTACCACCTGATCGAGCTCGACCGGCTGCAGAGGAGGGGCTTCGACCCACAGCTGCTTCATGCGGCCGTCAACATGATACACGTGTTTAACGTCTATGGAAAGTCGTTCGAGCCCAGGTTCCTCCGCGAGTCGGAACGGTTCTTTACCAACTTCGCCGAGGTGCGCAGCGAGGCAGGGTCGCTCAAGGAGTACGTCGCCGACTGCCAGAACATGATCCGGCAGGAGGAGATGCGCTGCAACACGTTCAGCCTCGACAGCACCACCAAGAAGCAGCTGATAGAAGCCGCGCACCGCATCACCGTGCGAGGATACGGCGCAAAGCTGTTGCGCCGCGAGGACGTCAGCCGCCTCATAGACGATAACGAGGTCGAGTCGCTCGGTGCCCTTTACGAGCTGCTGCGAATGTGCGACCTGCACGTGCAGCTGAAGGAACCGTGGGAGGACTACATCGTCGATACCGGCGCCGCCGTCGTCAACGACGCCTCGCGCGGGGACGAGATGGTACTGCGCCTCCTGAACCTACGCCGGAAGCTAGACGTCATCGCCCGCGATGCCTTCAGCCAGGACAAGGAGTTCACCGACGCGCTACGCTCGGCGTTTGGCCGTTTCATCAACGGCAAGCAGGTAGGCTCTTCCAGTGGATCGCCATCGTCGGCCTCGTCCAAGGTCGCGGAGATGATTGCAAAGTACATCGACATGCTTCTCCGCGGTGGGCTTAAAGCGCTTCCCCCAGAGCTCAGATCGGATCGCAAGGACCGAGCGGCGGCGGAGCAAGCTGGCCTATCCAGTGCGGGCGACGAGGAGGGCGAGCTGGACCGACAGTTGGAAAATGCGCTTCAGCTGTTCCGCTTCATTGACGGCAGAGATGTCTTCGAAGCGTTCTACAAGCGGGACCTCGCACGGCGTTTATTGCTCGGCCGTAGCGCCAGCCAGGATGCGGAGCGCTCTATGCTGGCGAAGCTGAAGGAGGAGTGCGGAGCTAGCTTCACGCACAACTTGGAGCAGATGTTTAAGGATCAGGCACTCGGCAAGGACGAGCTCATCGCCTACACCCAGTGGAGGGAGAGCAGCAGCGAAAGAGCTGCCGGTAAGAACAGCATCACGGCCGCCGGAGGCCTTGAAAAACTTGACCTATCAGCTAGCGTGCTGAGCGCGTCGGCTTGGCCCAGCTACCCGGACGAGCCGGCCGTCAACCTTCCGCCAGGCGTGAAGCAACACCTGGCCGACTTCGAGCGTTTCTACAAGCTCAAGCACACGGGGCGCCGGTTGACGTGGAAGCACAGCCTGAGCCACTGCGTCATCCGGACCTCGTTCCCCAAGTGCGGCATCCGCGAACTGGTGGTCAGCGCGCACCAGGCCGCCGTCCTCGCGCTCTTCAACAACGTCGCCAGCGGCGACGACGAACCCGTCGGCTGCTGGGAGATCGAGAAGGCGTCCGGGCTGACCGGCGACCTGCTCGAGCGCACGCTGCAGTCGCTGGCGTGCGGCAAGGTGCGCGTGCTCACCAAGGCGCCCAAGGGCCGCAACGTGGCCAAGACGGACACCTTCGTTGTCAACAAGGGCTTCTCCGACCCCAAGTTCCGCGTCAAGATCAACCAGATCCAGCTCAGGGAGACGCCAGAGGAGAACAAGGAGACGCACGACCGAATCGCCGCCGACAGGCAGTTTGAGACGCAGGCGGCCATCGTGCGCATCATGAAGTCGCGCAAGACGATGCCGCACGCGCAGCTCGTCGCGGAGGTCATCGAGCAGACGCGCAGGAGGGGGGCGATAGACCCGGCCGAGATCAAAGCGAATATCGAAAAGTGAGTTGTCCCCGCCCCCTTCCCCAAACTCTATTCCGCCTCATACCGCATTAGGCCTCCACCCATCTGCGGATTGACGACTGACCCATCCCCCTCTACTCTTATCTCTAGGCTCATCGATAAGGATTACCTTGAGCGGGAAGAAAATACGTATACGTATCTAGCTTAGCGGCATAGGTAGTTTGGTACCCGGTGGTGGTTGGCTGGCCCCCCTGGCTACTGTCGCGCTAAGATGTTGCAGTCTAAGAACACAGCAACGCAAAGTTTCCTTTCTCCTCATCTCACTTCTAGAGCTTCGTCTCTTTCCTTGAACTCTTCCCACCCACCTCGTGCACAACCTGAAGCGCCTGGAGTTCGTCCCATCCTTCAACTAAACAAGCCAGATCCTAAGAAGCAGTCACGGCGGCTAAGAATATTAAAGCGATACACTCTCGAGCTCGCACATTGTGAACTGCAATATCCACTTCATTCGTAGACTTGTCGAACTTGGACTGTCGGACTGGCGACTGTAACTCGCTCGACGGAGGGTGCCCCTTATCCAAGGGAGTGCGTGGTGTCGTATATCCAGGGGTGAGACCGGGGGGTGTGAATAGAAAAATGCGGGGTGGTGGCAGGATTTTTCCACGCTTCACCGCCAAAAAAATTCCCCTGGCATCGGATATGAACTTTCCCTTATACCAGCCACTGCATACCACTTAATTCTGATCTCGCGAAAGTGATAGAGGATCTGAACAGAATAAAAAAGGGCAGATTTCGGCTTAGCAACGACCTTCTTCTTTGAATCTCTAAATACAAGGCGAAATTCTTCGAGCGGCCGCGACAATTCCAAACTGCTGAACGAATCGACACACCCCGCGAACCAACCCATAGGCTTGCTCGCCCCTCATCCTCATCCTCATCCTTCCTCTCTCTCTCTCTCTCTCTCTCTCTCTCAAACGCTCTAGACAGAAAGAAAGAAACAGCCGCCGCCGCGAAGATGCCCAAGTCAAAACGAGCAAGGGTCGTCCACCTGACGAACGTGGCCAAGAAGACGCGGGCCGACAAAGAGCAGCTTTTCAGCAAGATCCGCGCATGCGTCACCGAGTACCAGCACCTGTTCCTCTTCAGCGTCGACAACATGCGGAACAACAACCTCAAGACCATCCGTCAAGAACTATCTGACAGCCGGTGGGTTTATTTTTTTCCTTTTTATAACTAGCCCTCTTCTTGCTAGTCCTCCTCCTCCTCCTCCTCCTCGACATTCCCTCTGCAATCTACCATACCTATCTGTACCAGACGTTCTGTTCCACCAGCTGACCGACCGACTCAAAAAAAAACAGCCTCTTCTTCGGCAAAACCAAGCTAATGGCCCGCGCCCTCGGCCTCACCCCTGAAGACGCCCAAGCCCCCAACCTCGACGCCCTCACGCGCCACATGTCCGGCTCAGTCGGCCTGATCTTCACCAACCGCCCCCCCACCACGATGCTCTCCTACCTCTCCTCCATCTGCCCCGTGGACTTCGCTCGCGCGGGATCCGTCGCCACCCGCACGTTCTCCGTCCCCGCGGGTGTGGTCTACAGCACGGGCGGCGCCGTCCCCGCCGAGGACGACGTCCCCGTCCCGCACTCACAGGAGGCGGAGCTGAGGAGGCTCGGCGTGCCGACCCGGCTCGTCGGGGGGAAGGTCGTGCTGGGCGGCGGGGAGGACGGCGAAGGCAGCGAGGGGTACGTCGTGTGCCGCGAGGGGGACGTGCTGGACAGCCGGCAGACGAGGCTGCTCAAGTTCTTTGATGTGTGCATGAGCGAGTTTAGGGTCCGGATTGTTGCGTGAGTTTTTACGTCCCTCTTATTCCCCCTTTGCCCCTCCCTCTTTCTTGATGGCACGAAGGACTAGCGGCGAAGGCTTCGGACTGATCATGCTCTTCTTTCTGCATGCGTAGGTACTGGAGTGCTGCGACCGGTAAAGTTACCGAGGTAGATCCAGACGCCATGACGGGCGTCGAGGCGAATGACGAGAGCGATTAAGAGTATGATGGGTTTAAAAGTGTTGGGTGGTTTATTTTTTCTCTTTTTCGCTCTGCTTTTATCTTCCATGGAACCTATACAAGATACCATTCATGTGCCTTCCATGACCTCTCTCATTCCGGGTCAGAGGTACTCAATTGGTCTTTGGTTGTGCTTCTGGCGTTCAGTCATGGACTGGGCAGATAAATCTCAGGGACGGATGACATTTTCGTGCTTCGATCGCCATCCTGCGGTCATGTTCTCTGGCATGCCTTTCAAGTCGGGGCAGAAAATAAACGAAGGCGTATGGTATGACAAACGAGCATTCACATATCTCTGGATTCTAAGCACGAGCGGCTGGGATCGGTGGTCTAAAGTGACCAGCAAAACTATTACTTACTCGACCTACGACCTACCTGTAGTTTTATTCAGGTAGCAGAGGCAGAGCGCCTCAAACACTAGTCATACATTAACGCTAGCAGCATCTGTAAGCTGCGTGCAGTGACAGGTTCTCCTATGCGCTATATAGGTCAGCAGGATCGATAGTCCTTACCTCTGACCTTACCTTGACTTCTCAAGCAAGTGCCACTGGCAGCTGTGACCCAAGGAGAATGGGGATAGGTGTAGAAAGAAAGGTGGGCAAGATGAGAAGAAGCCTATACGACCTGTCCAACATGTCGTCCCCCGCCGGCTCAACCGCCATGACAATGAAACAACAAAAATACAAGAATTACCTGCCCCCGCATCTGAGAAATCGATTTGGTCGCCGAGGTAGTTCGGGGAGTGGCTGGGGAGGAAGGGACGAGGATCAAGATGTAGAAAAACGAGGCGAAGATCCCGGAGGACGGGATCCTGACTGTTGTCTTGGCGAAAAGGCCATGCCGGCAGGAGGCTGAGAAAACTGGCCAAGTGGCGAGAAACTCGAGGGTGTACCGACTCAGACGTTCGGCATCCGTGTTACCTTGCCAAAGCGGTGTCGTCGGGACGACAGATCGGCGTGAGGTGCTGGATTCGCCATGTGGATGGAGCGATGTCTTTTTCCGTCGTGTTCGGCGCAAATCGTAGGTTGCTCAGTCCTTACCCTCTTACCCTTGGTGCGAAAGGGGGATAAAGAAGAGGAGACGAGATATGAAGTGGAAGCTTGTGGGGATCAGTGACTGCTACTGCCGACACCCACCACTGTACCATAAGAGACAGGAGCGGGCGCCGAAGAGCAACGCGCTTGCCCTTGAGTTCGACCCTCATTCTTAGTAACGACGCAGCTTTCGCGGGTCGTCGTAGGAGCCTTCGTAGCCCCGCTTGCGGTCGTCGTCTCGCGGCCGGTCGAAATCTCTGTTGTTGTCTCTGTCCTTGTCCCTGTCGCGGTACCCACCATTCTCCCGCGGGCGGATGGGCTCCATGTTGCTACCAGTTCGCCGGGGATCGCGGTCGCGGTCGTTGCGGTCGCGATAGCCACCACCAGATCTGTCATCATATGAACGGCCACCACCATCACGCGAGTCATACCCACCCCGTGGCCCGCTGAAGTCGCGCCGGCCTCCACCATCGCGACCGCCGCCGCCCCTGAAGCCTCCCGGGCCATCGGATGGCGGCCCACCGAAGCCATTGGACTGCCCACCGCGGTCGCCGCCGCGGAAGCCTCCGAAGCCACCGCGGTCACCCCCGCCAAACCCACGGTCAGAGAAATTCCGTCCACCGCCGCCTCGGAAGCCCCGCTCTCGGGGTCCGCCGAAGCCTCCTCTGAATCCGCCGCGGAAACCGCCACCGAATCCACCTCGGCCGCCCATTGGCTGGGAGGGCATAGCCTTAGTATACCCACGCCCACCCAGGCCTCCACCCAGACGACGAGGTTTCCAACCCTCGACAGTACGGCCGCGTTCCACGTCAACCTTGATGCGGCGGTCTTTGATGCGAATTCCATCGCAGCCATCTAAAGCAGCTAATAAATCGAAGAGCGAGGGGAGAAGCAGCTCCAGTGTCAGCTAACCTTACCAGAATAAATCATACCTTTCTCTGGTTGTCTCGATGCGGCAGGTGAAGAGAGAGTAAAAAGAGAATACAAAAAGACCTTGGGCAGGCATGAGGGCCACTGGTCTGAGAACAAGGAGCATGGGATGGCAGAGTCGAGGTGACCGATCTGCGCCATCTCGGCTTCCGCAACGTGAACGCGGGGTAAAATGAGAACTTGTGATGGCGGCCCTACCTCTCATGTCCTTTTCGCGTTCGAAAACGACGAATGCATAGCCGCGGTGTGGTTTCCGCTTCTTATTGCCCTTCTCGTGGGCGTGAGTGTCCTTTATGATACGGATCTGGAGATGGGCACGGTTGAGTGTTAGCAAAACGTGATAGAGGTGAGGTTGTCAAACGCAATGCGCGCTGACACAGGCCGCCGAGTGAAGAAAAAAAGAGCACGTAGAGCCAGAACATACACGTTCAATGGTGCCGAACCGGGCAAACTCCCTCTCAAGGTCTTGCTCGTTGGCCTCGTAACTCAAGCGCGCCACGATCAAGGTCTTGAAAGCATCTCCACGGATGTTTGGGTCATCATGAGGGTTGACTGGATGTAGCGAGCAACGGCGCGTCAGTAAGCCTGTAACAAAAACGATGCGAAGCAGAGACTTGTAGGTGTGGAAGGAAAGATGGCGAGTCTGCGAGGCCAGAACTAACAGTTTTTCGGCCCTTCTGTCAGGAGCTCCTCTATCTTAGCCTTGTGCTCCAGCTTCTTCCTGTCGCGCCTCTCCAGCCAGCTCTCAGTCGGGACGAAGCCATCATTATCCTTGTACTCCGCGAGCGCGGGCAAGAACGCTGCCACGCCATCGACATCCGTCGTCTTGCGCTTCTCGGGCGCGGTATCAGTGGGCTGCAGGTATCTCAGTGGCGGTCGCGGCGCGAACAGCGCCAGAAGGTTCGGCGGGAGCCTATCTGTCATGTTTGGCGTGCGTCTCAGAGGTCGCGGAACATCTGCGAGCTGCTGAAAAAGAACGGGGGCACGGGGCCGGCAACGAAGAATATACGAAAATTCGCGACGGCTTGGGAAACGACTTCAAAGAGAATTGAAATGGAAGATGAGGTCGAAAGATGAACTTCTCTGGTGTTTTGATAGATCGCAATGGGGTGGTGCCAGGATTAGGTTCGCGTCGCAAAAAAAATGCAGCAGTCCCACACTGAGCGCGCTTCAGAAAGAATACCACGTGATCAGTCACGTTGGTGGAGCCCCATTCGCCTGATTTGGAATGCTGGTATCCGTGGGAAGTTCCGCTAGGGGTCCTCGAAGGATAGAAGAAGTTACGCAAGAGTACCTACCATTTAGCTATTGTATGTCCCATTCTGAAAGCTAGCTGTAATCACTATCACTCCGTCGTTTACCTATCAGGATGCCTCGTAGCTTCTCAAGTCCGAACAGGTCGTTCTCTACCCTTGAGTGGGTGACATGCTCCGGTGCCCAACCAAAGGTCCCCCCTTTAAGCCCCAAAGGCTCGCCCTTCCTCTTGCACGAGTCGAAGTCGATTATAACAGGCACTCTACCCTCACCGTCTATCATCACATTTGAAGGATTGAGATCGTTGTGAACTAAGCCAAGCCCGTGCATGTGTGCGATACTCGCTTTGATCCCCCGGAAACAGCTTTCTCGGTCAAACGACGCGCCATCCTTGAGCAGCTGGGATAAAGTAGTGTGATACTGCAAAAAGCAAAGGCCGGCTACCATGCCTCTCTTGGTACACCGCAATATTTGGGTGCGGGTGTTGTCGCAGAACTTCGCAGGCCTCAACCTCGGCGAGAATCTGCAAACCAGACGCGTTGGAAGCAAGGGTGTCGCCGTAGTCCAAAAGGCTCGGTTGCTTGACGTAGGCGTTTGGCGGCAGCGGATCCGGTGCGCGAGTAAATCGAGGTTCCGCCGGCGGCCAAACGTTTTCCATGGTGATCTTGTGGGTTTCAAGGCTGGCGATGTCGATAGCGGAGGCCACGTTCCGCTCAGCAACCCTGGCATAGAAATAATCGTCACCACTTCGCAGAATAACCTTGGTGTGATCGATAACGAGGTCGCCGTCCTTTTCGACGAACGCCTCATTCGACGCGCAAACTTGCATCGCAGGACTGGAGACCGGCGGCTGCGTCCCAAGTTAGCAAAGGCCACCGGGACGGCCTACCTACCCAGCGCAAGGAACCTCTTACGCACAAGCGTATCTGGAAGGAAATTCCCCCTCTACTACCAGCAAATAAGCGGCTCAAAGCACAGCCTACACCTACTGCAATGATTAAGTATAAGAGATTACGGTCATGGTTTCACTGAACAAAGATGAACTGTGGTGACTTTCTGCCGGCCAGGCTTGGTACCAGACCCGCGTCGCGACGGGATCCACTTTGCATCAAGAACGGACCCCGGGATGCCGACGAATCACGTGTTTCGTATATTTTTGCTGCGCTCTAATCCATTTCATAGCTATACCATACATGGAATGACGACGTCCTTCAGCCCAAACCAGCGAAAATGGGGATAAGACCTCTGCGGGCAGTGTCCGTCGGCCAGGTGAGTGAGCCAAGTCGCTTTGCCGTGCAAGTTATAGCTATGCCTTCCCGCAATGACTAACGAATCTCACGACGCAGAACGGCGTCGGAGCTTTTATCTTGCAATGCAAGCGGTTGGACTTCCACTACTGCGACTGGGCAGGGAGCTCTAAAGGAATGAAGTAAGAGAGTCACTCAGCCCGCAAGCCGATCACGTATTTCGGGATACTCACGCGCGCGCGTTGTCTCCGTACAGCACATTCATCAAGAAGTTCCTCCCGACATTCGCCGCGAAACACCCCCAGATCGAAATCACCGTCTCCCCTCGGCCGTCGAAGCACCCCGTCGTCGTTGGCCACTACATCCAAGGTTTCGACAGGCCGATCTGCGTCCGCAGCCTGGACGCGCACCAGATCCTCAAGAAGGTCGAGCAGCTCCGGGACTCGAACGGCGCCAAGAACAAGCGCATCGTGAAGCCCGTCCGCAGTATCAACGAGAGCGTCAGGGGCATATGGAGTCCGTACCACGGGAACAGCATGCCGGTTTAGAGCTTGGGGGATGAGGAGACTGGAGACGACGTGGCGACGCCGGCCGTGCACTTCAGCGGCCGCTGTACATTGTGCTGTACATATAGAGGAAGGCCAGGCGTTGAGGCTAGCTGGGGCATCTGACGGTGTAGGAAACGTCACACTACGCTGAAATCGCGTGGACGAGCACGGATCGATCGATATTTCACCACTGGATGAGATGGGCTGATATTTTCTATGCTCTGTTGTGTATGAATATAGGCACCCGAAAAGCGCAGGCCAGACACAGCTATCATTTACCAGGCAGTCAAAAAAAAAGTTTCTTGTACCACGGTCTAGTGAAATCTGGATTCCCAAGGTTCCCCCAAAGCAGTATCATAAAACCAACTTTTACCCCTCAGGCTGTGCGTCTTTTGTTCGTGAAAAGCACATACAGTTGAGTTCTATCCACGCTCAGGCAGACTTGGCGCGGCAGATATCGGCGACTAGGTGGTCACAATCACATGCCGTCAGCGGACCACGATCCAAGCATTGAGAGAGAGAAAAAAAAAAACCAAAAATACGGGCGGGGAAGGGATAGGAGCCGTGGTGTAACGGGTAGGCAACTACTTACAAGCGGGCTTCAAGCTGGCGCCGCCAACAAGGAAGCCGTCAATATCAGGCTGCTTGGCGAGCTCGCCGCAGTTCTTCTCGTTGACGCTGCCACCATACAGGATGCGGGTCGCGTCGGCGACCGCGTCCGAGACGTTGGCCCTGAGCCAGGAGCGGATGGCCTCGTGCGCCTCCTGCGCCTGCTGGGTGGTGGCGACCTTTCCCGTGCCGATGGCCCAGATGGGCTCGTAGGCGACGACGACCTTGGCCCAGCTGCCCGCGTCGACGCCGAGCTTGGCCTTAAGCGCGGCCAGCTGGGCGGTGACGACCTCGACGGTCCTGCCAGACTCACGCTCCGCGAGCGACTCGCCGCAGCACCAGATGACGCCCACGCCGTTGTCGAGCGCGTACTTTGTCTTGGACGCCACCACCTCGTCCGACTCGCCCAGCAGCGTGCGCCGCTCCGAGTGGCCCAGGATCACCCACGTCACGCCGGCGTCCTTGAGCTGCGACACCGAGATCTCACCGGTGAAGGCGCCGTCCGGCTTGTCGTACACGTTCTGCGCCGCGACCTCGATGTCCGGGTTGGCCTCCTGGCGGGCGAGGGTGAGATAGAGCGCGGGAGGGGAGATGACGACCTCTGGGAGAAGGCGGTCAGCATCAGCAGCGGTCTAGATCTTCCCAATGGCCTCATATCTCGTACTGACTGCTTATCCATGGCAGGGAGGAGGAGGAGGAGGAGGAGGAGGCCGGGGTTCCCCCCGGATCCGTTCACCACGAACCAACTGTCGAGGGGTCCAGCTTCGCGCTGTTGAGATCACCGACAATCTTCTTGATGAGGGACGTTGTCCCGTTCCTGTACGGTTAAGAAGTATCGGTGTAAGTGGCATGTCTCGCCCCGATCTCTCCGCCTTTTACGGGCATGCGGGGTTTTTTCTCCATCGGAGTTCACGCACATCTTGAAGTTGCCGCCGACGAAAAACTTGCGGGCCATGTTGGGCAAACGTTTGGGAGAGTACTGTGGTAGAGCAGACAAACGAGAGGAGTTGGAGAAGAAGAGGAATTGGGATGAACTCCAGTCGCGCACAAAAAAGATGTGTTATTTTCTTGGAGCTGCTGTTGGTCTTCCAAGTATGGCAAAGTGACGCGATTGTGCTCGCCTCATGGTCAGACATCGGGGCTGGCGGGGTCAAGCACAGCTTCCGGCCCGTTGGTGGGGTAAACGTCACCGCCGACGGCCGCTCAGCTGCAAGCTCTGATTTGCTTGGTCGCCGAGTCCTGTGAGCTTCCGTCAGCTCCCGACTGAGCAATGCTTGAGCTCCGATATATCACGGCTAACTGACCGCCGGCCTGTTTCGTCATGCCAATTCATTCTGCGCCAGAAGCAGACACATCACAGTCTCGCCTGGCTTTGTCAGGATTCCAAAGCATTGGGAACACCCAATGCCTCCCTCCACTGCTCGTCTTGTGTCCTATCAGTACTAACAAAGGGCTGCCCGTAGGCAAACCTCAAGCCGACACAAGCTAGCAAAACTACCAGCCGGGAGTTCGTTTGCGCAGTGAGCGATGTGAGCGATTTTGTGTCGAAGCCAATCTTCGAGCGCTACAACGACGAGAAAAAGCCTCTAGGCCAGAACGACGAGACGGGAGGAGACAGTTTTTTTTTTTTTTTTTTTTTTCAAACCTCTCGCACTCTCTCTATTCCTTTTCCTCGAAACGAAAGCATGTGAAAGCAAACCTATTCCCCCTTGCTCCCGACTTTTGTCCGTTATTTTTATCGATAAAAAAGGTTAGGGATTCAGGGGCAAAACGGCTACCCTGGTCCGCAAATGTGAGGTCTGACGGAATTGATGTCACCGATCGTGATTGGTGGTCAGATTTGTTGAGAAACCGTGGTCACGTTGAGGTGTGTGGCCCAGTTGCCAAGACGAGCATAATGCATTCGGGCAGCAGTTCTGTTCGGCAAGCAACGGATCGAGGGGGCAAAGAAGACTCTCCACCTTTTTTTTTTGAGCTTCCAGAATCAACTTCAAGCGCGGACCGGATATGAAGACACCATTTTGGGAATTTTAAGCCGCAGCCTCATCACCGGTGCATCCGGAGTCTGAACTTCTGGGCCACCCCTTCGGTCCTATCTTCTTGACGTGAGCTGCAACTAGTTGGATGATTTGGAGCTTCCCATCAGCGCAACGTAAGAACCTTCATAGGAGCGCCTGCGGTCCTCCCGCCTGCCAAGATATGGCTTCTCGTCAGGAATGTCGACAGAAGAAACAAGAGCGGGATGGCTGACAGGCAAATCCGGCTGGCTGATAACATAACTGATGGGAAGACCCGGCAGTTGCGGGCACGATGCCCGATCCGTGATAGGACCCCGATTTGGGGGTCTGCGTGCGTTTATTGGCCCGCTGCCCCAAAAACTCACCACTAACACGGGAGCCATGTGCTCCTCCCCGCCTCAACAAATCTGCTCGACTCGCCTGGGATTGGCTGTGCCGAGGCTGCTCCCAGGTACCTACCCCACGACCCCTGGAGTTGTCGTGTGCTCAGCGCGAATCGCATCAAAAATTGAATATCCTGTGAGATTCACCGCACCTGATTGCTCGTCCATTAGACCGGGAGACGGCGATAGCGTCCTCCTTCGAACTCTCTCGGATCTCTTGGATCGATTTGGACGGATCTGGATGGTGGTGCTTCTGCCGATGAGGAAGGAAACGCGGGGGGTAGATGGTTGCGTTTCTGGGAGAGGCAGTCACTCAATGGCTAGTACGAACGATTCGGGCGGCCTTGCGACTTACACGGAAGCTATGGCGGACCTGCCCGATGCAAACACATCAATCCATCAGCTTGAACCTGTGGACCCCTTCACTCATGGGGAGTAAGTCCAGTTAAACGACAAGATGCTACTCTATTCATACAGTACTCCGTACTGCCAGTCACAGCAGTCGCAGAGTGCCGAGGCAGATGAAAATCCCCAAGACGGTCGAATTTCCCCCCTCCCCCTCCCACCAACATGAACATGGCCTTGGGTGCATAAAGAAAAATAAAAATTGTCTCCAGATGAAATATTGAGTCCGTATCTCCCTCTTTTGCAGTTGCCTTCCCCAGCTCCCGTTTCTTCTCAACCTATCTACCCGACTTCCCCCTCTTCCGACTTCGCTTGAAACAGTTGGGGGCAGTTTCTTTTTCTGATTTGATCCTGTTGTTTCCACATCCACACTCCCCCCCTCATCAGGACCCCTTCGTTGAGTCTTTGAACCTTGGCATGCGCGCCGAACGTCCCTGAGCTCCCTGAGCTGGTTTGCGACTGCCTTCCCTGTCGTAGTAGGCGGACGATCACGACCAATCGACCCAGCAAGTCGCCACTCAACAATCCTTAAAAAAAAAAAAAAAGTGTTGCAAGCCAGCCAGCCTATTTCAGGTTGTGTTCTTCGCACAACGCTTCCCTTTCCCTTATCACCGTGCGTAGGTGATTTCAAGAAGGGAAGACGGGAAAAAGAACCAAAGAAAAACAAGAAAAGCAAGGGCCTGCACACAATGGCTTCACCAACGCTCGAGGCGATATTCAGCCTACCATCCACATCACTATTCGCCTTTCCCCCCAATCCCAACCCGCAGTACCTGCCGCCGGCGGCACCGGGCTCCGGCCGAACGGCGGCGCCGGTCCTGATCCCGGACCACATCTACCGCGCGGTCCTCGACCCCAGGGTGCCACTCACCATCGCGACGGTCTACGCCGTGACGGTCAAGTCGCTCAACGTCTACAACAAGTCCACCGGCAAGAAGCCGTGGGCCATCAGCCAGACGCGTGCCTTCCACCTCTTTGTCGTGCTGCACAACGTCTTCCTGGCCGTCTACTCGGCATGGACCTTCTGGGGCATGCTGGGCGCCCTGCGCCGCGGCATCGTAAGCCCCTCGGCGCCCGCGGGTCTGGCGGGGACCGTGGACAGCTTCTGCCGGCTCAGCGGCCCTCCCGGGCTCGGGAACGCCGCCTACTACAGCGAGGAGACAGACGGCTGGCAGAGCCACGCGGCCGGGGTTTCGATCACGGGTGGTGAGCCGAGCCGGACGACTCCTGGGCGCGTGTGGAACGAGGGTCTGGCGTTCTACGGCTGGATCTTCTACCTGAGCAAGTTCTACGAGGTGCTCGACACCTTCATCATCCTCGCCAAGGGCAAGCTCAGCTCGACCCTGCAGACGTACCACCACGCCGGCGCCATGATGTGCATGTGGGCTGGCATGCGGTACATGAGCGCGCCGATCTGGATGTTCGCCTTTGTCAACTCCGGGATCCATGCGCTGATGGTAAGTGGGACCTCTCAACCCCCGAGAAGGACGCCTCTGTAGGCACCCATAGCTAACAAGCTCGTTTTTCAGTACACCTACTACACCCTCACCGCGTTCTCCATCCGGGTGCCAATCGTCGTCAAGCGCTCCTTGACCACGATGCAGATCACCCAGTTCCTCGTCGGCGCCTCGTACGCCATGCTGCACTCGTTCGTGTCCTACACCATCCCCATCGCCGCGGCGGCCAACATGACGACTTCAACCGAGGAAGCTGGCTCGGCGGCCGCCACAACCTCCATCCAAACCGTCGCGACCGCAGCCGCAGAGCTCCTCGACAGCCTCCGAAACATGATCGCCGGCGCCATCGTCGGCAACGCTGCTGATGCCGCCTCCCCCGCCTCCGCAGGAGCCGCTGCCACCCCGCAGACGCGCCTGGTCCCCTGCATCACCACGACGGGCGAGACCTTCGCCATCTGGCTGAACGTCCTCTACCTCGCGCCCCTGACCTACCTGTTCGTCAAGTTCTTCATCACGTCGTACATCAAGCGGTCCAGCGCCGAGGCGGCCCGCTTCAAGAAGGGCACCGCCGCCCGGCGCGAGAGCAACGTGACCCTCGCCGAGAAGGCCGGATGGGACGCCGCGCGCAGCATGGAGAGGGAGGTGTACGGCGAGCCCAAGGACGCGCCGAACAACAGGAAGGCGAGGGCGGCAGCAGCCTCTGCCTCTGCCTCTGCTGCTGTCCGTGCCAACGCCAACGCCAACGGTAACGGGTCCGCCAACGGGTCCGCCAGCCCTAAGAGCGGCAAGAGCGGCAGTAGGGCGAACGGTCGTAAGAGGTGATTTCGCACTCGCACACGCATGCGCAAGGGCGCGCCATCCCATAGTACTACTGCAAAAACCAACGAGAGAGGCGCAAAATCTGCCGGACGCCGCGGCTGTGCGTCGAGAGAGAGAGGAGTTCCTCCCTGTTCGGGCGGAAGGATGGACTGGGTGATTGGATAGCTCCGGAGCGGGCACGGGACATAGAGTAGAGGAAGGGGGAGATCCTTTTCATCATACCGATCATCCCACCAACCAAGCCGCCAAGTCCGACGTAGCCGGTTTCGCATGTACATATTACTTTCCCTTTTTTTTCCCGCTATTATTTTTTCTCGGCACTCATCACATATTCTTCATCAATAGGTAGGTAGTTAGGGGTTGGGATGGGCGGGCAACAGAGTCGGTTCGGAGAGTCTAGAGGGCAACGGATTTGCCGTTCGGTGCTAAAAACTAGGAGTCAATGGTAGAGACAAAGAGAGAGAACTGTCAGGGACACAAAATAATGATGTGAGCCAAAGTTAAACAAGTGAGTCGTTGGTGATGGCCTCTGTGATGATGCCGGACGTCTCGGCGTGATGGGAGTCGAGTCACAAATTACTAAGTATTTTCGGCTCAAGTCTCGTCAAGGCTGCCACAGTCCAGTACATACATGCAAGTCATCGAAAATACACGAAAGATTTCTCTCTCTCTCAAAGTCTTTCGTCTACTATTCCATTGTCTCCGAGGCCTCCTTCCCTCTCGCCCAGAGTCCGGCGGCGCAGAACACTAAAGATGTCCAGGTGATCGCAGCGCACCACAGCCAAAGCTGCACGAGAAGAAAGGGAAGGAAGAAAAGACTCATGGGGCAGACAACCTATATGTACGTAGGCGCTACCTGGTGGCATCCAGAAAGAAGCCAGGGGAATCTGAGCTAAAGACAAATATCCGCGCCCAGGGGATAAGAACGTTTGGTTGGGGTGAGGGAGGTGAAAAACAGGGGAAGAAAATCGCTCTCAAGATGCTGCCACCGCCGTCATGCTGTCCGAAGAAAAACCCTGGCGCATACGATATAAAAAATAAGAAAGGAAACCACCCAGCTGAAAGGGAAAAGAGAAGTGCTGAAGGTCGGAAATCGCTTGCTATAAAGAGGAATAGAAAGCCGGGCCGCGACATTAAAAAACAAGTTGGCTGAAAAAAGGGCGCGCAAATTTCGTCGGGATCCGCGGGGGGTTGGTTTGTGATGGTATCCTAACTTCCGCTGCCCGTATATATAAGGTCATCATCGAAGGAAATCGCATCAATTCCATGGGTTGAAATCGAGAAGATTGAGAGAGCAGAACCACCCAGTGTATGTATCCATCCTTCTATGACCAGCGGAGTAAACAGTACGCCAAAGGAAAATAAATGCCTGGCAACATGGAGGTAAATAGTAAACCGACCGACGAAAGAAGTCCGGCAGTTTGCTCGACGCAGCCGCGAGTTGGGGTTTGGTAGGGTATATAAGAGAAGGTATAGGCCAAGAAGCCGTATCCTTCCTTTCCTTCTTCTCTGCCGGAGATGTCTATTTCTTTGCGGAGGGGTTTTGTCGGTCTCGGTGTGAGGGTTCTTCCGAATGGTGTCGACGTCACCCTCTTCTCTCTCTTCTCTCTCTCGCTCTCCTCTCTCTAGTCGTGAACGAAAAAGCAGGGAAAGGTATACGCAGCGGCCGTGGTGGTCATAGTCGTCGTAAATCGTAGCACGTTCGCAAGGACGCGCCTGGGGAGGTCCAGGCGCCTCGCTCGCAGCTCCTTCTGCTTCTCGAGCAGATCCTGTCTATCCTTCTCCCGCTTCTGCTCGTCGGTCATCATGACCGGCAGCCGGAACTTGGCGCGATTGCCCTCGCCCCCAACAATCGGATCGGCGTCGACCCTCATGTTGAAGCTGTACATCGGCCGGGAGTTCTCAATGGTGTCGTCGTCAGGGAAGAGGCAGCCGCCGGGTAATGGGTCGGGTAGGAAGCCGTCCACCTAGAACGTGCTCCAGTTCCAGTCCCTCGGGACGCTCTGCGCCACATCCGCCTGGAGCTTCGGATTATTGCTGCTGTCGTGCGGAGCTTCGAGTGAGATGGTCGATGTGACCATCGCAGGTGACGTGATGGTAGGGCTGGTCGGCGCCGTCGAGGCCACGCCGAAATTCGAGGAGGTCGCCGTCGTCACGCTAGAGGCCGAGGCGCCAGTGGCAGGCCGCGTGGAGGACGTGTCGCTTGAGGCCGCGCTGCTGGTGCGCGCCCGCCAGAGCTTAAACTCGTTGAAGCAGAAGTCGCATGCGCGGCTCAGCAGACCTCGTGGGTTGTATTGCGCCTCCTCGTCGAGTGGGATCAGGGCCGAGGAGTGGTAGTCGCAGAAGATGTTGCCACAACGGCGGCAGTGGTGGCGACGCGTGAAGTAACCGAACTGCCGTGTACATGAGGGGTCGTCGCACATGGTAGACTTCAGATCATCCTGTGAGTAAATAACAACAGGTCAGTCGATCATGCATTGCTGGAATGGTCGGAAGGGGGTTCGCGCCGGAGCCCTTCATCACGGTGATTCGTGAATGACGACACGGCAACGATCCCCCGAGAAATGAGAATGTGGCCGCTTCTGGCACACGATCGGAATGTGTCCAACTCACCTTCCAGTGCTTGCGCGTGGGCGGCGCCGTAACCTGGGGAAAGCGGTCCGGGTCGAGCTCGGGATCTACGGCCTTGCTACTGTCACCAGTAGATCTGCGGCTCAGTCGTCCAATTCCGATCGCACCCAGTCCGGTAATTTGGTGGATGAAGCTGGGGCTAGGCCGACAGGTGGTCGCACTGCTGGAGACGTCCTCGCTGGTCTCGACTTCTGGTGGAGGCTCTTTCGAAGGGAACTCATTGGGTCGCAGGGCGGCGGGCATGAAGATAGGGCGGGGCTGACGCGTGTGGAACGGCTTGCGGGATCCTGGGGGAGAGTTTCTTTTCATGACATTCGGCGGCGAAATCTGCGGGTTGTATTGCGACTGATACGCCGTGGCGGGTTGGGCGGCCGGCTGCGATGGCTGTTGGAAAAAGTGGTTTTGCAAGTGGTTTTGCGAGGGATCGGGTAGTCGCGGCATGATGAAGTCGGCCGCAGCCATGATTTCTTTTTGAGGCAGGAGTGCGCCTGGTTGGTGGTTTGGTAGAATTTGATTACGAAAACGTGAGAAGTCGCTTTTTCGCAAGACGACAGTGGGGAAGTCGTCGAGGAAAGAAGTAGGGGAGGGGTTGGGAGGAGGTGGTGAGTCGTGAATGAGGAATGAGGGCGGAGGAGGGCGGAGGAAGGAGGAAAGCAGGAGGTTTGTAAGTCGGCGGAGTAGACTAGATGCCGCAGCGGCGATACGCACGCGACCGACGCCGAGAGACAAAGCGCCAAGCAGTGGCGACGGTTGTACACTCTCCGAAGCGATTGTCGCACGGGGCTATGAAATCAACAGACTATTAAATGCCTGTAGACTCACGGAGCGTCCACACGTAGGTGATATGGAAAGGTGAAGGTGGCAATTGGGGGGGGGAAGGTTCGAGGAAGAAGGGCAACGAGGCGGGCAGTGATGAAGGGTCGCATTCAATTGCTCTGGAGGCGATTGGACGAGCCCGGGCCGTTATCAGAAATGTGGAGAAGGTAGCAAAGACGCGGGAGAGGTTGGAGTAATTTCACGTGCATGCGTGGACGGGCGGGCAACTTCGATCCGTCCGGCCGTTCAGCCTCGATTTGAGGAAAGAGAGAAGAAATGGCGGCCAGCTGAGTCTGTTGATGGAAGGATATGAAGGAGAAGCGTTTTGGTTGAGAAGAAGAATTGAGAAGGAGAATGCGTTGCTGTCAATGGGAGAGGAGACACAGCTTAAACGAAGAAGCAAGTGCTGGAGAGGGGCAGAATATCCATTACAAGTGCGAGTACCACACACCTGCAGGCGACGGATGGCTTCTTTTTCAGACAGTTACTACTACAGCACTGCCAACCTGGAGCCTACTGTTTAGGTAGATACATTGGGTACATGCAACACGCCGCCACTCTCCTTGCTTTTCCTTCCCCTCGCCTGCTCGGAAGCCGATCATTTTTCGTCTCTCTGGGTAGTGTGGGCTCTTTCATTTTAGCGCATTCGGCGCTGGACCCTGGCGCCGGAGCGCAGTGTCGGAACTCGAGGGCGGTGTGGCTGATCGACAGCGATGCCCAGCATTGAATATTGGAGGGAGACATGGTTCCCCAGCGTGCGACAAACTCCCTGGGGCGTGCTGGGTTGCTATCGGGCGCCCAATTACCCAAACGAGCTAAGCCCGTCTTGCCGGGCTGCGGCTTGCCCAGCCGGGGGCGCCGCCTATCTCCTGAAAGTGAGCTGACGATCGAGAACGACCGTTGCGGGCGTTGGAATCGATAAGGAGAGCGAAGGGCCTGGACCGATCGACATGATGCAATGGCTTCGCACCCACGGCACCTTGAACCATCGCGATCATGATCAACGACGATTTGCGCTGTTGAAACCGGGACGGGATTCCTTTTGCAGTCGCCGTGAGGGTGATCGAGGGTGGGAGATTGTGGCTCGACTCATCAACATTATTTGCTTTGCTCTACAACTAGCTCCCACTCTCAGCCGCTGTCGCTCCCGTTCTTTACTTCTATGTATAGCTTCCTTTGTCCCTCCTCGATCCCTCATCGTTATTGCTCCATATATTCGAAATTCGTGTCCCATATCCGCCCGGAAAGTCCTGCAGGTCTCTCATACAAGGCCGGGCGGATGCTTCGCGAATCAGAGCAGCCAAAATTGCGATATTTCGACTTCGTCTCGCCGGGCAACGTTTTAGTTGCCCACCTCCGCTGACTCGAACCCCAAATCCAGGAGAAAGCTTGATACATTCAGGCACCGCCCACTGGAGTCTCCAACCTGCAATACCCTCTCTGCTGTAGTCCCTCATCATCCCCCACCCCCACCCTCGCTTTCTTTGACGTCGCCACTCTCCTCCTAAGAGCCCAAGTTCCAAAGCCTCGCCTCTCTGGTTCCGCACCCAAAGCGTCAATGAAGTTGATTCATCACTTATCAAGTTTGTTTGTTTTTTCGTCGGTTTATTCGCCACTGGCTTCCGTCAGCCTCGACACATTGTCCGTCTCGGTACCTCCTGCTAGCTGCCGCAACGTGAGTCAGTCGTCTTATCTTGTGCTGCAATCAATCCCCAGGCTTTCTCATTGGCCATTCCATCGTAATAAGGAAAGCAAAAGGTTGGAAAGGCGGCGGGACGTCCCTCCCACTTCCCTCCCTCACACGAAATGGGGCATGGACCTGAGCCATTCCGGGGACGGACATTCACGTGCCCACCGTGTGGTCTCAACGGACCGTTTTGACAGCGCAACCGGGTTCCATTCGTCTGTTGTCAGTGTGACTTCCCCGTACCATTGCGTCCACATCAGAGAGTTGTCGAGGCCTAACGAAAGCCAGCAACACCTTGTCTTTGAGATGAGAGTCCGCGCAATTGTTACGGCTTGGTCTCTTTTTTTTCTTTCTCTTCCGTTTTTCCCTCACCAGTGTCACTGAGTCGTCAGCTCTTCCTCCTTTGTTCGCATGGAATGTCCCCATTCGGGTCCCAGCAATTGGTTTTTGCGGAGTAAATTACTTGCGAAAATTGATTGGCCTGCATGAAACTCTCTTATCTTTCGACCAGGATTCGCCCCGTCATCAACCCAAGCAATCCATGGATGCAGTTCCTCGAGCCGGGATGACGTTGCAGCGAGACATTCCGCGTTCAGGCTGGTTCAAAAGGTTCAAAAAGACGCACGGATGTTTCGCCGACCTCCGTCGTCGCTCGCCGACTTGGCCGTGATGCCAAGGGTCCAATGGGAACTGTCGGATTGGACATCACCACCCAATTGGGCTTGCCTGCGACCCGTAGACCGACATCGGACTGTGTCCGTTCTCACCGGTGTTCCGCTGCGGTGAGAAAGGTCAACTGACCTCAGGTGTCCTTAAGCTAGCAGCTACTAATTCCGCACGTCATGGAGGATCACTGGTAACCAGATGGTGGGTTGGTCGGCCGTTGCACTTGGAAATCCGGGTTCTCGCATTGGTGTGCCGGATCGAGGATCCCGTTGTCCTGTTCAGTCAAATCCGGTGTTTGGTCCCTCGGCGGCGCCCTTTGTAGGAACTCGGTGTGATGAAGAATGCGGAATTGGGACTTCGAAGGAGGAGTCAAGGTTGGCGCTAATTACCTACCTACCTAGCTAACAGTTACCGCTTCAGGGAGCTGCCCAGCAGCTATCGACATCGCTCAGCGCATGGTACCACATTAACAATGCGCGAGTGGAGAGGCCCAGCTGTCGAGGCCTCTCAGCCGTGGTCCAGACATTGACGGCGGCGAAAAAAGGGGGTGAGGGGCAAGTGATGATGGCCGGCCTCCCGGCCAGAACTCGAGGCAAGAGGCAAAAAGACGATACTGCAGGTGCGACAGAGGGAGACCAGCAGTCGTTTTCCACGGCTTACAGTAGATACGAGGTGTACACAACAACAGGCATACAACATGCTGATTTCATCCTTGAATCTTCTCCTTCTTCCCCTCAACCCACCTCCCACTCTTGCCTCCCTCCTTAAGCACCACCCTCAACCCCTCCACCCTCATCCCCTTATCCACCGCCTTGCACATGTCATAAACCGTGAGCGCCGCGGCGCTTGCCGCCGTCAGCGCCTCCATCTCCACCCCGGTCTTGCCGTCGCACTCGACCGTGGCGCGGATCTCCACCCTAGGCACCCCCGGCCCTGGCTGTCCCGGCTCTGGCTGTCCCACCGCCGCCAACCCGTCGTCATCACTGTCCCGGCCGAGGAACACATCAAGCTCGACGCCAACGTGGGACAGCGCGATGGGGTGGCACAGCGGGATGAGGTCGGGCGTCCGCTTGGCGGCCATGATGCCCGCCACGCGCGCCACGCCCAGCACGTCGCCTTTGGCCATCTGGTTCTCACGCACCAGCCGCGCGGCTGTGGGGTCGCTGAAGACCACCGTGCAAGTGGCGGTTGCGACTCGTGATGTCACCTGTTTGGCCGATATAGAGACCATATGCGCCGATCCGGACGGGGAGACGTGGGTCAGTTTTGGCGGCGCGTCTTTGTTATGGCTGCTGCTGCTGCTGCTGTTGCGCTCTTGGTTGCTCTTCGGGTACTCGTCGTCAACGCGGTCGTCTGCCTTGCGGTTCGAGCTCCTCCTACTCCTACCGCAGGAGCTTACAGAGAAGAGCCGAATCCCGGAAGGAAGTGACTGTGGGGTCGTTGGCGCGTGGGAAGCCAGTAACTCCCAAGGCGCCATGCCCGGTCGTATTCTCCAAGGAAAGCCCCCAGACGCATTATTACTCTGCTGGAGCCGGTTTCGAAGCGAGGTGATGGTGTCTAGGTAGTAATCAAGAAACGATGAAATCCACCGTCCACTTAGCCAAAGCCCTTCCAAAAAAAAAAAAACCGAGACAGAAAACCCAGAACGCTATGTGATTGCCATATACGCACCGGTTGGTAGAGTCGTCGCCGTATGGTGACACCAAGTGATGCGAATTTCGATAAGGTTCTTCATGCCCGCCCAATGACAGGAAAAGAGGGAGTGGCTTGTTGTTTTCACCCACCTATCAATATCATTGGGCGGTTCTTCATGTGCTCCAGCTCGCCGATGCCCGCGTGTTTTGCCTTCTTCCGCTTTACCGCCGCGCCGATGACCTCGAAGAGCTCCTGAGAGTTCGGTATCGCCAGAGGAGGGGGACACTCCTCCTCCGTTGTGTCGGCCTGCTTGCCACCATGCTGCGCAGTCAGAGCAGCTTGCGTCATCGCCTCGAGACGCGCCTCGTCGATGGGCTCCCCGCCGTTCGTCCGGCGGAGGACGTCCCGCAGCGACACCTCCGCGTCGCCGAAGAGGCAGACCTTCAGGTTCCCGTCGTTCGTGATGCGCAGCCTGTTGCAGGTGCCGCAGAAGTTGTGCGTCATGCTCGTGATGAAGCCCACCTTGCCCCTGAACCCGTCCACCTGGAACGTCTTGCTCGTGTCGTTGTGGAGGCCCGGGACGCGGCGGAGCGACGGGTGCGCGGCGCGGATGTGGTCGAGCATCTCGCCGTACGTGAACATCTTGCCCTCGCTCCAGCGGTTGCCGTCGAAGGGCATGTACTCTATGAAGCGCACCTCGAGGTCCTCGTCGCGCGTCATCTCGACGAAGGGGAGGATATCGCGGTCGTTGAGCCCCCGCATGACGACGCAGTTGATCTTGAGCCGGATGCCGGCGCCGGCGCGGTTGAGCTCGAGGATGCGGTCGATGCTCTTGCGCACGGCGTCGAGGCCCTTGCGGCGCGTCATGATCTGGAACTGCCAGGGGTCCAGCGTGTCCAGGCTGAGGTTCACGCCCGTGAGACCGGCCTCCACCATGGGCTCCAGTTTGCGGTGCAGGGTGAGGCCGTTGGTGGTCAGGCAGAGCTCGCGCAGGCCGTGGGCGCGGAGGTTGCCGATCTGGCGCATCAGCGGGACGATGTCGCGCCTGACGGTCGGCTCGCCGCCCGTGAGCCGGATCTTCGTCACGCCCTGCGACACGAACGCCGACGACAGCAGCACGATCTCCGGCGTCGTGAGGAGCTCCCGCGGCGGCGAGAGGGGGACGCCTTCCTCAGGCATGCAGTACACGCAGCGGAGGTTGCACTTCTCCGTCAGCGAGATGCGGAGGTAGTCGTGCTGCCGGTCAAACGTGTCTGTGAGAAAGTCAGAGAATGGTTTTGCGTTCTTGATCCTCTCTCGCCGTGCTGGGAGTGACAGTCGAGTTGCTGGTTGGTCTGCGACAGGGTCTGGGACAGGGTCTGGGACGGCGTCGGTCCTCCGCGGGTGAAATCGAAGGTCCTGACTGCTGTCGGTTACTGCAGGCGATGCCGATGCCGCTGATGCCGCTGATGCCGCTGACGCCGACGCGACGCCCCTCCGCCGCGAGCCATGTCCGACAAGGCTGAGGGGGTTCGCTGCCGTGGCCCCTGGTTGGAATCGGCGAAGCGCACTGCTAGCCGACGGCGCCAAGGGCGCGATAAACCGCTTCATATTCTCCCGAGACAACGGAGTCTGGAGGAAATTTCACCCCAGGAATTTAGCTTCGCTTATCTATCATCCATCTGGAGAAAGGTTCTCTTTGTAGAATGGGTCTTGCTCAAATATGTATAGGATCAGACAGTGCGAGATATTTGATGACTCAACCCTATGCATCAGTCTAGAGAATTGTATATGTGCACGATTTCGTCTTGTCTTGGGGTTGTTTTGGTTTAATATTGTTTTTCAGATTCCCGCCCGTGGCGAAATCCGTTGAGGAAGGTGGACGCTAATGCGTTGCGCCCTTCCAATCACCGAAGATGTCGACTCAAGTTCAGCTCAAACGCCGTGACCACGGAGATGCGATTTCTACCGTCCAGATGAGGGCTTTAACAAGTCGGGCATGCTTGCATGGGATTCGCAGTAAACCCCCATAAACCCACAATGGTACCACGCCCCTTATCATAAGAGGTATCTAACCCAAAACGGTCATTCAACATGTAGGATACCATATTGATATTTAGACGAGATCATATTCACGCTACATAAGAGATCATGTGGCTCCGGAGAAGTTAATGTACTTGAACGCATCATTCCCTAGGTCACAACTGAAAAAGCGCTGAGAAATCGATGGGCGCACTTCCTGCTGTGACGTCTTCAGAATGCGGGGCAGCTCACGGCTGAGGCTTGGCGTTCAGCGATCCGAAACCACTGATGAACTAGTCCCAATTGGGTAAAATGTAAACATTAGCCGCACTGCCTGCGCGTCGCATCCCCAAGCGTCAGTAGGGATATGTAAATACTCCAGGTAGGGATGCAGTTTACCACCACCCACCCCACCTTGTTCGTGGCATATCGGCCGAGAATTGTATGTAACAACGATCTATTTTGTTCGAAGGAAGCTTCGAGTGTCGTTTGTGGAGCCAATTTCTTTGTACCTGCCCCTTTTCGGTGAACGAGGGAGGAGGATTTAAACATGCGCTTCTCACGAGGCTACAGAGGTAGGTATGCGCGTTCTCTCCGTCAATGATGGCAAGTTTCGGTGCCGCAGATCACTGACCTGACCCACCACCGGGCGGGGTGTCCCTCTCGCATATAGCTTCAAACCACTGTCTGCCGAGCCCGGATGGAAACCTGGTAGCGACTTTGGACGGCGAAAGCCTCGTGGTGCGGATAATAGGGGCGCTACAGGATCCCTTTGTATCAACACTGTTCCCTAGGCTGATCGCTCCCGGACCAGTGCTGGCTTTCAAATGGGCGCCGTCGTCCAAGCACGTCCTCATTGCCACCGCGAATGAGCTCCATTGCCTCTGGGCGCTTCCGGAAGATTTGGAAGCACCTGAGAATTTTCACGCGGTGATCAACAACCCAGTCCAGCCCGGAGACAAGCCCGGGTTTGTCGACTTCGGCGTCTGCGTGGGTGGCCCTTCCCGTCCCTCTGAGAGACCAAAAGAGATACTCATGACGTCCTCACTGGGCCTGAAGCTCTCCGTCTTCAGCATGAGCTCCCTCAAGACCCTGGAGATCAGCAACCCGAAGTTCTACGGCGTGTCGAACGCGAGCAGCGGCTTCTCGATGCGACGCTCGGGACATCTCGCCGTCCTCACCCGCACGCAGGGCAAGGACGTCGTCAGTGTCCACGACCCTGAGACCCGCGAGAGCATCTGCTCGTTCAATCCGGACACCATCGACGCTCACGGCCTGACATGGAGCCCCGACGGCCGCTGGCTGGTGGTGTGGGAGGGACCCGCGCACGGCCACAAGGTGCTCTGCTTCGCGCCGGATGGCCACCTCTTCAAAGCTTGGTGCGGACGCCGCTTTGGCAGTGATGACGGAAACAGAAGAGGAAGCGACGGTGATGGTGGTACTGGTGGCAGTGCCGTCTCTCATGGCCCCGCTTGCGATGCAGCTACCCGTGATGACTACACACTCGGTGCGGGGGTTCGTCTTCTGCGATTCTCGGCGGATTCGCGTCATCTTGCTATTGGCGACTTTACCCTGACAGTATCGGTCCTCGACATGGCCTCTGTTCTGGAAACTGTGCGGTTCATGCATCCGCAATCACTCGTCCCCAGAGAGGGCCTCCAGGTATGTGTGACAACGACAAGGAAGCTCGAGCAATCAATCTCACCGATTGCCTTTCTCGTCGTCGTGCTCGCCCCTACCTGTGTATAAGGTGGCCAATGCTGATATGGCTACGTGTGGTGGTCGTACGACATGCTGTAGGTATTTCTTGAAAAGGTGAACACGTCTGCAGAAGTCGGAATGAGGCACACTTTTGTCAGGGCGACACAAATAATCAGCCCAACGAGTCGATCGCCAAACGACAAATCAGAGCTGAAGACCGGCTGCTCGTCCCTCTCATTCGATCGCTCAGGGGCTCTTCTGGCAACCGTTCTGGACAACTGGCCCGGCACAGTGTGGGTGTGGGACCTCCATACTAGGGAGCTGCGGGCAGCCTTGCTATTCCACTCCTCCATTGCGACCATATCGTGGCACCCTCGACTGCCAGAGACGCTCCTCATTAGCTGCGAGGGCGAGGCCTACGCTGGCGTCGCCTTCGTGTGGGATCCTCTTTCGAATGGCCCCAAGTCGATCGAGATACCGCCCTCCCCTGAGTCACAGCAGAAGACATCACAACCCAGCCTCCTCCCCTCTTCCTCACCGGCCAAATGCAGGGGAAAGTGTCAGGCATTTTGGATGGACGTGATTCAATCAGAGGCGCCTGCAGTGTTCATATCTGATGGCGCTCAATGGCGGTTAGCCGCCGTGGTTGGACCGGAGGACGAATCGATCCCTTGGAGCGAAGACGACCCCAGCGACATCAGCGATACCAGCACCAGCACGATTGAGGAAACGGAGGCAGCGGACGCCGTTGCTCGCGAAGAATCGCCTTTGGAGCTAGTGCCGGCACCTGGTGTTTTCAGACCCGGTAGGCGAGATGATTCTGGCGACGACAGCGAGCTCGACGATACCTTCCACTTCAAGCAGAGGCCAGGGCCACGCGATGGCTGTTGGTAGCCCCTAACGGCCCAACCCGTGAGACTAGCTATATTTTGATAGAAGCTGCACTTGCAGCTGTACCGTCGAACTCTTAATTTTCTTTGCCAGAGGGCGTCATCGTAAGTTTGCGATTTCTCCCTACGCCTACAACACCAGTAGCAAACAGTGTAGGCCGAGCCCAGCAAGCTTCCGGGAAGGGGCACTCGGAGGTTTAAGCTTCGAAAATTAGCTCACTCTGTCATTCCAGATCCAGACGTGGGGGTTGGTTGCATTGAAAGAGAAAAAAATTGTACTCGAGTCGAGCTAAGCCGATGATGTCTTGCAGAGCAAACAAACCAATGATCGAGAGGCAAGTATTGGCGCGGGACGCAGATGCAAGAGTCCTAAACAGGAAGAGAGTCTACAGTGAGAAGCAAACTTCATCGGGCTGGGCCCTTACCTCTCACCCGCCTGCGACGACTTTGATGAGACGCCGGGGCGATTTTCCCAACGCATCGACTCGATGATGGCAATAGCCTTTCCTCGTCACACTGTCGCACTGCCTTTTGTCATTCCGGTCGTTTCCTGTCCCCAATAATTAATTCCGATCGTCTTGGGCATGCCGCGCCATGCTTTCCTATATAGGTACCTATTCATGTTCTCAACCAGCGGGCTTTCACGCCACAGCGCTTGAGCCGACCAACCACATTCGAGCGTCTGTCATATCCGACTAAGCACGCGGCAGCTGCGGCTCCTGCCGCCTAACTCAACCCGCCTCACACCTGCACCTGCTCTAAACCGGGGAACCTGGCTGCTGGGGTTGCTAGGGCTGCTGGGGCTGCTGGGGGCTGCTGTCCTTCCTTGGTTCCGGGCCTCGACGAGGGCGGCCTGTGTACGGCGTGTTCTTCAAGGTGCTCACCCAGAGAGAAGGTGTGGGCGGGCTGGTCGAACATGCAGACTCTCGAAAGCAAACACTTCTCCAACCCTCCATCCATGCACACACTCGGCTACGTGCCGCATCACATTTGGCTGTCCTGCAGTTCAGCACACCATCGACAGCTCTTCTTCACTCTACATCCCTGCCTCGCCTTCCAGCCTTTTGTCCCATTTACGTGAGTCACGGCAGGCTCTCATTCGCTTCTCCGGATTTCTACAAGGACAAGCAAAATGTTTGCCTGCTCTTTGTCTCCCCGGGGCGCATCCGAATGGATATTTGGTTTTTTGTGTCGTACAGGGAGAGGCGAATCATAATAACTGATGGCCCCCTCCGCCCCCCTTCTGGCCTGGCTTCTCTCATGCCTTTCGTACGTGTCGTTGGTAAATCACTCTCATTATGAGGAGCCATCAACTCGGAACATGGAATATCGTGGCTAGTTACAGACTTTTGGTCAACTGATGGCCCCCTCCACCCCTTCTGATCTGGCTTCCCTCATGCCTTCCTTGCATGTAGTTGGTAAATTACTCTCATTCTCGAAAGCAAACAACCCGGAACATGGAACATCGTGGCTAGTTAGAAACTGTTGGTCAACTGATGGCCCCCTCCACCCCTACTGATATGGCCTCTCTCATGGCTTTCGTGCATATGGTTGGTAAATCACTCTCATTATGAAAAGCAAACAACAAGGAACATGGAACATGGCGTATATTCAGGCTGGTGACGAACTTTGGTCAAGGGAGGCTTCGTGAAGACCAATCTCTGCTGTTCAACTCGCGCAGATACAGTTACGGTTGTGGGTATATAACTGTCCTCGATATACCCACCTCCTGCCGTGTCTTCCTCGCCTTCTTCTCATCATCGCTTCGTGATTGTGTTTTGAGGCTCTCTATGTGAAGTTATTTATCGCAGAAGATCGACAGCCAACAGACCCAGACTTCTCACCAACTTCGCACCACACGCACCTTTGCCCTCTCCTTTTCCCCCCTCGGACCACCAGATCGCCACCAGATCCCACTTCCGCCCAGTTCCGTCCAGCCGGTACCACGTTGTTCTTGTGTCCATCTTGACCCGGCTCTGGAGGAGGGGACACACCTGACCAACCTACCGTTGTCCTTGTCCTCTGCTCTGTCCAATCCAAGAGCTTGCCGAAACCGGCGAGCCGATATTTTGGTCTGTCTGTCCCTCCTGGCGCCCCCAGACTCGGGTCATCCTCCATACCCCTGGCCCCGGCCGGAAGTCGCTTCCCTCCCCGTATGGCCGGTCAGGCCTCTTGGACACCATCTCGTCCAGCATGCACTCGCCCTCGTTACATGAGCCTCACACCCTGCAGCCCAGAAAGCTGACCCATCCCGCTGGACACACACAGCACAGACCGTACCTATCTCGGTATTTAGCACAAAGAAGGAAGTAGGCAGCCAAAACAGGCCAGCCAGAATGTCGCACCACATTCTCCTGGGTGCCACCGCCCCCTCGGCCCTGGCGTCCGGGACCGCCGGCGATCACGAGCACCGCATGCCAATGCTCAATGTGAGTTGCCGCCGCCCTCTCAGATGTCAAATCTGTGGCCTCCCTTTCCCCAGCAACTTCACCCCTTACAACCGGATCTGCGTACCACAAACTGACCGACGGCTGTAACAACCCGGCTGCATGCATTTCCTCTAGATGCCTTACAGTACGGAATGTCACCGACCCCTGAAAGTCACCGACCCCTGACAGGTCACCGACCCCTGACAGGTCACGCCTGTGGCCAACTGTCACTGGCCCAGACATCCCTTATGCATTTCATTTCCACTCTCCCTCTCAGTACTAGTCACAGCACTGGTCACAATACGAGACAGACTACCTACCCATATGGTCACTTATATACCTACTCACCAATAGCTCGGGAATCCTCGCGCATCTATCTAGTGAGACTCAACAACGGACACCTTTTCAATGACGGTCCAATCGACGGTCCAATCGACGGTCCAATCGACGGTCCAATCGTTTTCGATCGCGAGCTCCGTGGCTCCATCCCGCTTCGCCACCAGCTGGCCGACCCCGACTTCACCGGCGGCACCGCTGGCAACTACCACCACTCGATCTCAGCCTCTTCCTCCCGGGCGAGCTCTCCCTCTCCGCCTGGTTCCCCGTCCCTTGGCCCTGGCTCTGGCCATGTAAGAAGTCCAATCCCACCTTTGACACCACGATTCACCCCTCATTGATGATGTATGGCGAGGAAGGGGCACTAATCAACCCCTGAAAATCCATCCACAAGCAGTGGATGCCCTGCCTGGCCCCGCTTTTCGCGGACGGCCACATCGGGCCGGCGACATCTCCCACGCCGCCGTCCATGAGCGGCCGCGGCATCGTTCAGCTCTCCTCCGGCCAAGGCTCCGGCGGCCAGGGGTACGGCGGCTACGGCAGCGGGTACGGCCAGATCGGGTCCAGAGGCTACAGCAACACCGACGGCTACGACACGTCCGGATCTGGATACAGCACCTACGGCGCCTCTACGGGCTACAACGCCAACGCCGCCGCGACGACTCCCTCGGCGGGCTGGCCGGGCCAGACCACCACCACCGCATCCGGATACGGCACGGGTTACGGCACAACCGCCGGCGGCGGCACCACCTACGACGATGGCTCCCAGGCTTACACCACCGCCAGCGCCGGTACCGGCACCGGCACCACAGCCACCAGCCACCCGCAGCAGCAGTACGGACAGCAGCAATACTGGCCACAGCAGCAATACTCACCCCAGCAGCAGTACTCCCCCCAGCAGCAGTACGGTCAGCAGCAGTACGGCCAGCAGTACTACCCCTCCAGCCCCCCCGCAGCCATCTCCAGCAGCCCGCCCGCCCTCTCCGGCGACATGGTCCTGCTCGAGTACCGCCGCCTCATCCTCCGCAACGTGCACCGCGAGGCGACCCGCGCCGACGTCAAGAAGCTCGTCGACCGCGCCGTCGAGGACCCCCACAAGGACGTCCGCAAGATCAAGATCAACCGCCACAAGGACGGCAACTCGAAGGGCAACTGCCTCGTCGAGTTCAGGACCCCCGAGGTGGCACGCGCGGCGCTGGACAGGCTGCAGGGGAAGACGATCAAGTCGCGCGCCATCGACGTCCGGTTCGCGAAGGAGGGGCAGCGGGTGCCAGGCCAGCAGCAGCAGAAGTCCCAGTCCCAGACGCAACAGGAGGGAAAGGGACAGGGACAGGGACAGGGAGGAGAAAATGACGACTACTTCGACGACGACGACGAGTTCTTCGTGGCCGACGAGGAGGAGGACGGCGGGGCTCAGCTCAGCCCGCAGCATGGTGCTGCCCCTACAACCCCGGGAAGCAGCCCGGAAGGGCGTCGCCGCCGCCGCCGCGGTGGCAACCAGCAGGGCGGGCTCCCGCAGAGCCCGCCCATGGTCGTCGACGGCACGTCGGGGGGAGGGGGAAAGTTCACCTCTCCTCCCGGCAGGAAGGCCTCGTGAAGGCCAGAAAGCCAGCCGGCTAGCCGGCCGTTCTCGTCGCAAGCCACAGCCGTCTTCGACCGCACGATGAAAACACTGAAATCCCCTTTTCCTTCTTCCGTCTTGGATCTTCTTTAGCCCCCCCCCTTGCAGTCTCTCTCTGCTTGCCATCTCCATCGGGCAAAAAAAGAAAAAGAAAAAGAAATTCAGAAAAAAAATCAGANAGTCGTTCTTTTGCTGTTGTGTTGTGATGGGACTTTATTCCTTTCTCCCCTTTCCCCCTTATTCCCCCCCTTGCAGTCTCTCTCTGCTTGCCATCTCCATCGGGCAAAAAAAGAAAAAGAAAAAGAAATTCAGAAAAAAAATCAGAAGAGAAAAAAAATATCCCCTTTAGGTAGCCCAATTATCTTATTCTTTTCGTTCTCTTTTGTTTCTTTTTACTTTCTCTCTCTTCCGCATGAAACATGCTGATTGTTGCTTACCTTCCTTGCTCTTCGGCTTGAATGATCCTATCTCTTGGTTTCTCTCTTGCTTGCCCCTTACTTACGGAACACGATATTACGACGATATATATACCTCTATGTACACGAGTAACGACTGACCCCTTCCCTCCCCCTCTCTCTTGCACCTTGAAGTTTCCAGTTTGATGATATTTTTCTCCCCCACGCCTCTCCCGCTCTCTCTCTCCTTCTCCCCCCTTCATCGATGACTATATACTCTCTTTCATCCCTCCTTCTCCCGTTCGCTCGGCTCAAGTCTGCATCTCTCCTTGCCACGCTCCTTAGCGCCCCTCCTTGAGCATAGGGGTGCTTGTCTGTATCTGTGTGTCCTAAATGTCACCCACCCACTCACCCATCGACTGACTGGGCTGCCTAGTAGGTACCTAGGTGGGCAAATCGGTCGAGAAAGTGGCCAAGACATGACACCTTTAAGAAGAAAAAGAGGGCAACTTTTTTGTTTTACACGTCTTGATATCTTATTCTCTGCTTTCTGGGTGGCGATCTCTGTCCTTCTCGGTTTGGCCCGACTCACTCACTCACTCGCCCGCGGTCTTGTGTGGGTACTGCAGTAGGGAGGAGGGACGACGCGAGCGAGCTAGCTGGCTGGCGGCGGTTTATATATGGACTTCATCTCCTTCTTTTTTCTTTTTTTCTTTTTCTTTTCTCTCTCTTTTGGGCCGCCAGCTGGGATGCTGCCGTGGATAGTCACACACACGAACGAGATATATATCTAGATACCCTACCGAACCACTTAAACTGTGTTAGGTAGATACGTAAAGCAAGTGGCACGCTTTTGAAGCCTGCTTTAGTCCTCTAACTCAGATGCGCGGCCGCTTATTTTCATGACGGAGAATAAATACCGAGTACGAAACGTAGTCAACACATGCATGAACAGACAAGGCCGTCCCTTGAGTTGGATCGTCCCGACCCGTGGAGATCTCTTCCGTCCGTCTCGTTGCGAGGAGCCTCATGCGCTGACACAAAAGCGGGGAGATTCTGCCGCTGGTGTTAACGACGAAAGTCGAGATGAAGTCTTCACATGAGTAATACTAACCCAAGGTCCTCATGCACGCCGATATATGTGATATGTCATGACGGTTTCTGGACATTCCGTGGCATTGCCTCACTTTCGCGCGTAGCTCAGAAACAGTCTCTCATTATTAGTGCTACTCACTTCTCAGTAATCGCACTCTCGCCATCCAGTCCTTTCCTCCCTTTCTTTCCTCTCCCGTCTCCAGTCTCCGTCCCTTTGATCTTGGAACGAAACAATCCACATATCGAGCACACATTGCTTCCCTCTTTACCCTCTCCTCTCTTCTCCCATCAGCGACTCTTGACTGAATGGTGATCTTTTCCTTTTTTTTTTCTCTTCGAAACAATAGTTTCTTCTGGGGACGCCCTAAAGTTGTTGGGTCCCCGATGTGATATGTGGTGGATATACTGCGTATCGAATTCGAAGAAAAATTGTAAAAAAGGGGAAAGGAAACAAAGCACGAATTGAACAGGAAAAAAAAAGGCAGCGCGGACAGCGATGACCCAAGCAAAACTTTGTCCATCGCCGACAAACACACATACAAAAAAGATCATACAAGAAGGAGAGGTTGAAAATGATTACGAGTAATAGGGGGTAGGGTAGCAGTGTTGAGAGGGGGACAAGGCCAAGGACATGGGATGGCGTTGGCCCCTCCTGACAAAGAAAAGGGGCAAAGAAATATGGAAAACACGCAGACAACGCAGTCACCAGAATCAGCTGGAATCCCAATTATAATCCAGCACAAACAACATCTCCTCAAATTTTTTTCTCTTATTCGGCTTGGACAAAAAAACGCAGACGAGCCAGACACATGTAGTGGTTTGCAGTAGGGCACAAACAAGAGTGAACATACCAGCGAGGCATCCATCCATCCTTATCCTACACTTGCTGTCCCTCCCTCCCATTTCCCCAACCGCAATCCCATATTCGTTCAGTTTGCAACCTCCTCCTCGACCCATCCGTTCAGGCCGCCTCCCTGGATGGCCAGACCGAACCCACTACCACCGAAGCTAGCCTGGTAGTGGTGACCGCGGCGCTCGCCGTCGCTGCCGCCGGTGCTGCCGGGGACGCTGCTGGGGCTGGTGCCGCCGTTCTCGAAGCCGGGGGCCAGGACGGGCAGGCTGACGGCGCGGTTGTGCTGGCCGCGCGGGTTGCCGGGAGCCAGCAGCCCGCCGATGGTCGTCGCGCCGCTCGAGCCGCCGTTGGCCGAGCCGTAGCCGTTCGACATGCTGGCCGAAGGCTGGTGGCCTGCGGAGGCTGGGCCCTGGGGCACCACGACGTCGATGCCGATGTCGTTGGGCGAGGAGGCCACCGTGCCGTAGAGCGCGGCCTGCTGGCTCAAGAGTACCTGCTGCTGCTGTTGGACCTGCTGCTGCTGGGCCTGCTGCGAGACGTGGCTGAGGTACATGGTGAGTGGGTTGCTCGTCGCGTTGAACAGAGCGGGGGCCGACGCGGGCGCCTGGGCGTTGGTGGGTGAGCTGCCGGTCTGGCTGCCGGCACCGTTAGGAGGGGGAGAGGGCACGCCGCCACCCTCGGAGCGCGGCGACTGGGCCTGCTGCTGGCCCTGGCCCGACGACTGAAGCTGGCGGGGCGGGTTTCCGCAGCGGTCCTTGCCGAAGTTGACCTTGAACTTCCGGTACTCCTCCTTGCCGCGCACGGCCTCGATGGCCTTGATGGCGTTGGCGATGTTGGTGAAGTTGACAAACGCGCAGCTCTTCTCCCGCAGCGTGTTGACCAGCTCAATCTCGCCAAACTCGGCGAAGTCCTGGCGCAGGCGCTCCTCGGTCCACGTCTCGTCCAGGTTGCCGATGTAGACGTTGCGCGAGGCGCCGCCGCTGACGGCGAGGGCAATGGCCGGGGGCAGGGCGCCGGAGTGCTTGCCCCAGCCGATCTTGAGGCGGCGGTTGTGGATCATAAGTCCCTGCATGTTGCTGAGGGCGTAGAACGAGGCCGCCGCGGTGGGGTCGATGAAGGTGACGAAGCAGATGTGCTTGTCCGGGATGTACCGGATGTGGTGAAGCAGGCCGCCACGGACGACGTTGCAGATCTCCTCGATGGTCGTCTCCGGGTGGATGTTGCCCAGATAGATGGTGCGGTTGCCCAGGTTGTTGAGTCCGCCAGCAGTGGTGGCTACGGCTGCTGCCGCCACCGACTGCTGGGCCAGAGCGCTCGAGATCAGGTCGCGGTCGGCGCCTGTGAGCATGTGGGCGTAGCTGGGCGAGATACCCAGGTACTGCGCCGCGTTCTGCTGCTGCGTCTTGGAGACGTACGCGCAGCGGTCCTTGCCATAGTACACCCGACGAGGCGTCTGCCACTTCGCCTCCTGCGGCAACTGGGCGACAGCCTTGATGGCGTTTGAGATGGACAGGAAGTGCACGAACGCAATGTTCTTCTCGCGGACAATCTTGATGGTGTCGATGGCACCGAACTTGCCCAGATCCTCGCGCAACTCCTCCTCCGTGATCTCCTCAGGCAGGTTGCCCAGGTAGACATTACGTGACGCGCCGGATTGCTGGACAGCTAGCGCGACCGACGTCGGCACCTGCGACGGCTTGCCCCAGCCGACCTTGATATCCTGACCCTTGACGCAGAGCTTTTTCAAGATGGCGTCCGAGTGGAAGTGGGTGGCCGAGGCAGCATCCAGGAACGAGATGAAGGCGCAGTTCTTGTCGGGCAGCAGCCGCACCGACTCGATCTGGCCGCTGCGCACGTGGCCCAGGATCTCCTCCGCCGACGTGTCCTGGGGGATGTTGCCCAGGTACACCGTGCGGCTGGTGCCGCTCACAACGCCGCCGGGTCCGATCGACACGGGCGACGTCGGCTGCAGCTGCACCTGTCCGCTCATGCTGCCGAAGGCACCCGTCGGCGACTGTGGCGAATAGAACTGCGGGGCGCCGTACGCCGACGGCGACACAATCGTCTGGTATGCCTGGGGCGAAACACCTTGCACAGGGCTCGAGACGCTGTTCTGCGACTGCTGGTTGCCGCCCTGCTGCAGCTGGTGCTGTTGATGCTGGACCTGCTGGAAGCCGATGTGATTCTGGAACTGAGGGCTTCCAAAGGCCGCGGGCGTGCCGGGCTGGAAGGGGCTACCCAGCAAGAGCTGCGAGGGCAGCAACGGCGTGAAGGTCATGTCCATACCCGTGTTCGGGGTCGTCATGTCGACGCCATTGGTGGGCGCCTGCTGCTGCTGCTGTTGCTGCTGGGCCAGAGGTTGGGTGTTGATGCTGGGGATGTTGGCCCGGCGCGGGTGCCTGTCGGCGAAGCCAGAGATATTCGAGGTGAAGGCGCCGTGAGAGAAGCCGGTGTCGCTGTTGGACGGCTTCGACGCGTGGCCGGGGAAGCGCCCGACCGGGCCAGCGCTGGGCCCCGCCTGGATATCCTGCATCCCGAGCATGTGAGGAGGGACAAGGCCGTCCCTGGCGATGTGGGATAGAACCGCCGTTTTGAAAGATGAAGCGTGCCCTGGGGAAAGGCACGGACGGAACAGGAAGCGAAGGAAGGAGCGTCGGCGAGTACTAGCTGTGGCAACGAATGCTGCAAGATACAACTATTGCTGGCACAGATCCAAGATACGCACACGGCACGATACAGGCGGCAAGGCAAGTGCAGCCCGAGTACAGCCTGCAAGGATTCCCAATAACCAACAAACAGGGAGCTGACAAGACGGTCGATCGGTCAGTCTGTCCGGTTGTCGTTGGAAAATCCCCGAAACCCAACAAAAGACTCGTGCTTCAGGCAAACGGTTCGTCCGAGAAAGGAAGGTGAGTGAGCTATCGTCGGCCTGCTCAGTTCGGTGCGGGCTCGAATAGCTCTTTCAGGCACGAAAGACGGTGGCCGGTGAACCAGGTGATCGTGAAGTCGAAAGCAAACTTCACGGCACGGACGGCAGGGTGTCCTAGAAGAAAAAGCCGGGTTGGGTGGGCCGGAGAACCGCCGTGACCAGACAGTATTTGAAAGGGCTTGGCTGGCAGGGAACAAAGGACCGTGAGAATTAAAGCAAGCGACGCCGGCTTCTTTGGATAAACCGGCTAGGCTGGAAGGAGAGGAGCACTGAGTACACCTGCAAATCCCACTCCGCTGCAAAAGTTCTTAATTGGCTCCAGGTAGGTACCGGGATCGAGAGGTGGCCAGAGGCGTCCGGGGTCCGTGATGAGGTGATGGATGCGGGATCCGTGTAAACGTTGACGTCGTCGACGGCTCCGAGAACAATGATTAGAATGTATATACTCTAACGAGATGTTGACTCGCTTTCAAGGTGCGGCAAAAAAGGCGTGATCTGCTGGAACAAAGTATTTCTTCATAGGACTTTTTCGGACAATCGACGAAATCTGTTTTTGTTCGAAGGGGCAGTAAAAGCGAGTGTACTGCGAAGGGCTGATTCTTGCGTTTTTTGGAGGACGTTTTTTTGGGATTTTTTGGTAACAAAAATATCAAGTGGTTTAAGAAAAGGGGATGGGGCCGCGAGGGGCCAGCGAGCGATGGAGAAGGTAGAAAAAGTAATAAAGAAGAAAGAAAAGAAAAAGAAGAGGTGAAGAAGGACGATAGCAACGACGATCAGAAAGAAGTCGACGAGTATGAGGAGAGGTGGGAAGAAAGGAAGAAGAGGAAGAGGAAGAAGAAGAAAGGGAGGGAGACCGAAAAGAGAAGAGGGAAAAAATTAAAGAGGAGCCGAGCCCCCCAGCACCGCACCTCCTCCTTCGAAAGGAGAAGGGAGGAAGCACGGTGTTGAAAGGGGACGGTGGACCGGGGGTGTTCGTGGTGGGTGTCGATTGCCCGAAAGGGAACGATGTTGAATTGGCTGCGCTAAGTTTAATGAGGGGCCAGGGATCCTCACCAGACTGCAGACACGCCTCCTAAGGTTCAATGTGTTGTGCCCACCGCCCACCGCCCACTGCCCATTGCCCACTGCCCACCGAGCGAGCCAGCCACCACGGACAATGGGCACCGTATGGGACAAATACGGGCAGGGCCACCGTGACGCATCGTGCAGTTGGTAGTTTCCGCCGTTCGTGGTCGAGGCATCAATGGAATGGACCAGACGGGGATGGCATATCGCATTATTTCGTCATCTAGATGTACCCAAGGTACCTACCACCTGAATGTACAGCAAGGAGCTCCAGCTGTCTGTCATAAGCGCCAGAGGGGAGTGAGTGAGAGATGCAATTCACATATTCACCCATTAGCTCATGTCAGCCTGCCATCTCTTCAATACCAACTTCAATGCCAATGGGATTGCCAATGCAGTGCAGTGTCAGTAGGTCCCCATCCGATGGATTCTCCACGCGTGAGGTACCTTCCACCCTTTCTTTTCAGGCCTCGCCCACCGCCCAACGGCAGAGCTCTCCGGCAAGGAGCAGAGAGCTCCGCAGCAAATATGACTGGGATCAAAGGACATCTTATCCATCCGACCACCCCTGTCTGCGGCCTCATCTTTTGGGTGAGCTAGTCTCACAAACTTTCTTTTGCTGACGAGGAAGCAAATTTCTAGGTCCCTCGTTGCATTCTGACCGGGAACGGTTGGGCGAAAACTTCAGACGGTATGTAGGTACAGACAGACGAGCGATTGAGGAGGCGGAAGCTCATTGAAGCTCCCAGCCGCCACTTCTCACCTGACCCAACAGCAGAGGTACAGGTGGAATACAGTTGAGGTAGCTGATTTTGGTGCCTGGCGAAGCAGGCGGCCTTGGTCTAGGGAGCTTTTTTTTGAGGGACCGTTGGATTTTTTTAAGATTCGTCCTGTGCCATGCAGGTACGAACCCGTGCTAATCCTGCAACGGCGGCTGGAGGGACTGGGGCTCTCACTCCTTCCCCCTCCTCCAACAACAACGCCCCCGTGGGTTTTAGTAACCCGAAGTGCGTGCGTTCGTGCGTCTAGCGGCCGCTGCGACAATTGGAGCAGATTATTAGTAGAGCAGGAAGGAAGGAGAATACGGAGAGACGGAACCAACCAGCAGGCAGAGAAGCAATTGAGTTCGCGCGTGTGCCTGCTTGCTTGTGTGAGCGAGCACCACCGCACCAGCAGCAAGCAGGAGCAATGACCACCACCCACTCACAGCCCAGCCCAGCCAGCGGCGTGCCCCTTTTTCTTGGCCCCCCCTTCTGCCTTCCTGCCTGTGCAAGCACCAGACCAGACTCAAAATGCTCTGTGCCACCACACCACTTCACAAACAGCAGGCGGTCGTGCAAACATCTCATCCCAAAAAGGCGTGTTGGCGATCGGCCAATCTTGATCATCCTTAGCTGGCTGCCATTATTGCATGCATCCAATCACGTTTTAGCTCAGTGGCCAGCCACCGCGATTTCCCCTGGGAAGGCGGCACACGGGTTGGAGATGGGAGGTGGAAGCAGCCGGCCGGGCGGATAATATTCATCGTTGAAAAAAACCGCAGAGTCAACCGAGAGACAATTTATTTCAATGTTGCACCTTTTTTTCGTGGAAGTACTTCGTACACTTTCAGAATCCTGGCACTTGCAGCAATTATCCTTTTTGTTTGCCTTATGTTTCTGTCATTCCGGTCTGCCGTTTCTCTCTCTTTCCCTCAACCTGGAACGGCACCACCACCCGACCAGACACACGACCAGGAACCGTGAAGTTTGGCCGCGCCGTGATCTAGCTAGGCGGGGGGAGGAACATAACTTTCTTGCTGATGAACTCCCACGATCAGTTTTGACAGTCTGATGACAGTTCACCCCAACTGGCGTCCCATCCTTTGAGGTGGACTTCTGGGATTCCTTCCCATCCTCACAAAAAAAAGCCCGACAAGTGGAGGCCCGGCCCCCGATCTGGACCTTGCCCGAGCATTCGGATCAGGCCTGATTCGCATGAAACCAAATGCTGCGCATTGCCAATTCTCCTCCACACAACCAAACCACTCGAGATGCATTTTTTGCCTCCTTTAACCCCCCAAGGTCTTGGCGCCATTTCTCTCTCTATTTTTCTGGGTCCCTCGTTCGTTGAATTTCTGACACTCCCCTCCGCCCCCTTTTGTTGCAACCCACGAGCGAGGGCACTTGTGATGTTTCGATGCACTGCAAAGCAAGCGCGTGTTGCAGACCGCCTCCTCATCTCCATCAGACGTTTAGGAGTCGATCAATCGAGCCATTTCGTCTTTCTGTTCCATCGAAACAGAACACAGACTGGCCGTTTTAGGGGGTCTGTTGTCTGTCGTCTCGCCCCCTATGTCCCAGGTCCCAGGTCCCCCCATCGGAATGTGGTGGTCGCAAGCGGGTGGGTAATGTGTTTGCATCATCAATCCCATGCTGCTTAGGAACCGCCTTGCCCAGGCCTGACAGACCTCACAACCCAAAAAAAGGGGGGGAAACATATCCTTACTGTATGGAGACATGGAGACAAGACAGCCAGACTTCCAGACTAGAAACCCCCTTGTTGTTGGCCAAATCTAAACCCGATACAAACCCCGCCCTCAAGCAGAGAACATCAGGTTGTTGTTGTTGAATTTTTAACGTCTGTTGAAAGCGCCGCCAAGCGCTTTCCACCTCCCTAGGGGTATAAGACGTGCTAGCGACTACCTAGTGACTATGATACAGAACATCAGGTTAAATATACACATTTGGAGCTTTCGATCTCGAACATCTCCCTGTCTTCTGCCACCAGGAAGTCCGGGTATGATCAGTAGCGCCGGAGGTGCTTATTCCAACCAGGTACCTGCCTTACGTGTATTGCATTGTATTCCTTACGACGCCTAGAACAGAGAGACAGACTCCTCACCTCGCCGCGTGCGCGACCTCGTTGTATATACTGTTGTACCGACCCGGTTCTCTTGCCGCTCACATCAGTGGAACTAGAAGCAGCATGTACAACGTTCCATGTATGCAACGAACATGCGGGAAACCGACCGACTAACCGACCAACTCACTGACTGACTGACCGACTTGACCGTGGGCTGGCTGGGCCTGGGCCGTGTGCAACCACAGGCAGGCAGGTCGGGCCCGTCCTCTCTCCACACTTTATTCCCCCCTCCGTGGCCGCCCCGGCAGGCAGGGAGGGAGGGGACACGCCGGACGGTCTGGTCTGGCCTGGGGGCGTGCGGCGATCAGGGAAAAGTACCGATGTTGCCCAGGTTAGTTAGCGTTGTAGTCTACCAGTAGTAGCTCGGATCTCTTCCAGAAGGCGGGCGGGCTGGCTCGCTGGCTGGCTGGCTAGTAGTTGAGACATCGGGTTCCCATGCCCTTTGTACTCTTCCTTTATCTTTTTCTCTTTCTTTCTGCCCTCCCGTTCTCTTACAGGTATCCCCCCGGCACAGCACGCCGCCATCGGCATCAAGGAAACATCAAACAAAACACACGCGGCAAAAGACAGCGGGCTACGCGTGTGTTTGTGCATGCCGTGTGTGTATGTGTGTGTGGCAAACTTCTTTTTTTCGTTTCCTCATTCTCCCGGTCAAACCTTCTGTGCTTCTCACCTCTTGCAGCAGGGAGGTTGCACAAACAACGTAAAGATACGTGAAATGTTGAAGAATCCTAGGCTCTTCTTCGGTTGCCCCTTGTTGGGCAATTGTTAGTCAAAACATGGGAAGGTCAGGTGATGCAAAGTAGCACACAGACTGCACAATCCCGTGAACGCAGGGGCTCAAGATTAGAGAGGCAGTCGTGTGAATGAGGGACGGACACGCACGCTGCGAAGTGGTTGATTAGCTTGGCTTCCATGATAGTGAGTACCTGCGGTTACCCGTAAGTGTCATTTCCCGTTAAACCCATTCCATCCCTTGCCGAATTCTCTCGGGTGCGAGAACGTCGAGTAGAGAGTCGTCCAAAAGAGAATGTGATCTATCTCGATATAGCCAGATACATTAGCCGCTTGGTGGGGGCAGCGTGTATGGTGTAGGGATCTCAACAAGGACTTCCTGGCCCCTATTTGAGCAACCCTAGCGAGGTAGAAATCCGGACCTTCAGAGTGGCACAACACGGAAACATGCATCATTCCAGTGGTTCTCTGGTGGGAAGGAGCTCGAATAACGCTCTCTTTTGTGAAGAAAAGAATTTGCACCAGAACGATGCTACGGCTGAAAACATAACGAGATCTATACTTTTAATGTGCCAAACAAACTCGCAGTCTAACCATCACATGGAGCCCCAACCCTCCCAACGGCTTCTTCCGGTACGCCACGTTGCACCCTTGGTCTGTCAAGGTAGGTGCAGGTACCTAATCTATCACGGCCTATGCTTGCCGCTTCTCCGATCTTCATTGTCTCTCAGGGCTTGCACCGTCCCATGAAGCGAGGATACAGGCAGCACGTCCGCACGGTGTGCTGCTTAGCGATCCAGGCCAGGAACCGCTCTAGACCTAAGCCGTACCCGCCGTGGGGGGACGTGCCGTACTTGCGCTGGTCGAGATACCAGTAGTAAGGGGCCGGGTCGATGCCCTCGCGCTTGAACGCCGCCATCAAGTCCTCGTGGCCCTCCATCCTCATGGACCCCCCCACGATCTCGCCGACGCCGGGCATCAGGACGTCGACGGACTCGGTGACGCGCAGGTCGCTCGGGTCCTTCTTCATGTAGAACGCCTTGATCTCGACGGGAAAGTGGGTGAGCAGGATGGGCCGGTTGATGATGTCGGTCATCCGGCGCTCGGCCGCCTCGGCGATGTCGTCGCCGAAGGCGTGCGGGTGGCCCTCCTCGTTGAGGATGGGCGGGTCCTGCGCGTTGAGCCAGTCGATGGCGTCGGCGTACTTCATGCGCATGAAGGGGCGGGAGGGCTTCTCGAACTCCGGGTTGAGCTTCTTGACGTGCTTGGCGACCTCCGGATCGCCCATCACGCTGTCGACGACGCGGGAGATCATCTCCTCGATGTGCACAAGCAGGTCCTCGAACTGGATGCCGTCCAGCTCGCCCTCGATGTGCGTGTACTCGGAGAGGTGGCGACGCGTCAGGCTCTTCTCTGCGCGGAACGACTTCTCGATGCAATACACGTTGCCCAGCGAGGGGAGGCAGGTCTCGAGGTACAGCTGGGACGACTGGGTAAGGTACGCCGGCTCTCCGTAGTAGTCGAACTGGAAGAGCGTCGAGCCGCCCTCGACTTGGGTCTGGACAAGGGCTGGCGGCGAGACCTTCTTGATGTGCATAGCCTCGTACGTTTTGATGAAGGCTAGCTCGATCGCCTCCCGGACAGTTAGGACAGCGGTCGAGATATCGCCACGCAGCACCAAATGCCTGTTGTCCAGCATGTCCGACTCCCAGATGTCCTGCGTCGAGGACACCTTGTTGGTGATGGCCTCCGCATCGCCAGGCGCCCGTCCGGTGACCTCGAAATAGTCGACCTGCAGCTCGCGGTCGTCCGGAGCCTCCTTGTCAGCCGGGACCTTGCGCAGCTCGCCATGGACGAAGAGAGCAGTGCCGTAGGCGAAGAGGAGGGCCTCATATGTCTTGGCCACGTCGCCGGAGAAGATGCACTGCAACTGGTCGGCGCCGCTTTTCAAGGTGACGAACGTAGCGTGCTTCTGAGGCCGTAAACGATGGATCCTGCCAAAGACCTTGACCCGGGGTCCCTTCACATCACCATCGCCCAACTCGATATCCTTCTGCCACAGCTCGATGCGCTTGGCTGCCGGCAAGGAGGGGTCTTCCGTGATGACGATCTTTTTCGCCTCCTCCAGGTTCTTTAGACGCCTCTGGTGCAGTTCCTCCTCAGCCGCGGCCGCCTGTTTGAGCTTCGCCAGCTTTTTCTTGTGTGCGTCCAGGAGGGACTGGGCCTTCTTGACCGCGCTCTTTGCGGGCTCCTTCCACATCAAGCGGACGGTTGGCTCCTCGTCTGGGCCTAGGGCCCCCGTGGTCGACGCGCGCACTTGGTACTTGATCGTGGGTCTATCGAGGTTCTTGATGAAGGCATGTCCAAGAGTCTTGAACGGCTTAGACTCGGTTCCGTCCGCTTCCTCGCTGTCAACGCCCACGTCGGTGTCGACATAGCATTTGTCGTCCGCCTTGACTCGCTCAGCGAGCTCCTGCAGCGCCGCCATCGTTGTGCAAAAACCAGAACTTTGCTTGCTCCGGTACTCGATTGGCTTGGGATGGGACGTTTAGGGTCGAATCCAGCGCTATTGAAGTAGCAATTGGACTGTGATGCTGGCTTGCTGGCGGTGAGGTTGCTTTAGGCGGAGGATGATGTTCTTTATGATATGAGTCGCAAAGAAAGTTGGAGGGGCAATCGCGTCTCTTATCTTCGAGCGGCGTAGTGGGTCCGAGCTCACTGACACCTTAAGTTTTAGGGTGACTCACTGGTGATTTTCAGGAGTCCAGATATCCGGGTTTGAGGTTTTGAATCAGCCAACCCCTTTATCTCTACTCTCCGAAATTCCGGAATTGAGCTCTTTGCTTTTGAAATGACATAAAATCTCTTGAGAAGCCCTCGGATATGCCAGGGCGAGATCTATTGCAGCCTATATGGAGGTATTGCTCGGGGAATTACGACAACATGGACATCAAGTCTGGCATCTTGGGCTTCACAGAGAGGGCGGACATTGGAGATGCCGCACGGTTGAGAATCTGTCCCTAGGTCTATGTCATGGCGCCTCTGAATGAGAAAGAAAACCGAAGCACTTCCCACTCAGTTCCTTCTCCTTTCTTTTCTCTTTTACCCTTTGTGTAACCATTTCTGCTATCAAGGTGCTGACTGAGCCTTATTCGACGGCCATGATGGCATCTGTCGGAACCACCAAAGGCAATGCTTTATGTACAAACTGAAGCTATCTATGTCGTGCTTCGATCACGTACATGAGATATGTACATATAAATAAGCGTGCACTGGCTGATCTACCATCAAGCTCAGAGCTCACAGCCCGCAGGTCACAGCTCTCAGGTCACAGCCCACAACTCACCACTCACAACTCATCCCTCTCGACCCGTGCAGCCGAACCAACCTTTCCCATCCCCTTCAAGCCCTTCTTGACCATCGAGCTCAAAATCTCATACACGACCTGCGCCCCCGCCAGGGCGGTCTCCTCGCCGCTACCCTGGTACGCCGGCGAGACCTCAACAATATCAGCCCCGACGACGTTCAGGTCCTCGATGCCGCGCAGCACGCGTATCAGCTCGCGCGTGGTCCAGCCCCCCGGCTCGGGCGTCCCCGTGCCGGGCGCGAAGGCCGGGTCCAGCACGTCGATGTCGACCGAGAGGTATACGGGATCCTCGGTTCCCAGGACATCCATGATGGACCGCACCGTGCCCGCGACGCCGATGTCGTCCATCTCGTCCGTGCGCACCCAGTTCTGCGCCGTGTCGTCCTCGAAGTCGTCCCAGCCGTTTCCGCTGAGCCGTGTGCGCAGGCCCGCGTGCACGGACGGGCCTCCGCCGCCGCCGGCCGACGAGTTGGCGAGGAGGCCCTCCGTGCCCGCGATCCAGAACATGGAGCCGTGGTTGAAGTTGGACTGCTCCGAGGGCCAGGTTGATGGGTACTTGGCCGGGTGCCAGGTGTCGAGGTGTGCTGATTTTCGTAACAAACCACCGTGTGTGTCAGCAGATCAGCAGATATTCGACGTTGCTACGACCTCACGGCCCCCGTGCGCGTCCGCGTGTCTGCGTGTCCTTCTGGGCTTCTTGCGCTCTGTAACACTCACCGTCGAAGTGTAGGACGCGGATTGGTCCGTGGATCTTGCGGAGCGCGCGGAGTGCCGCTAGGGCTAGAGAGTGGTCTCCGCCTAATGTGATGAGTTTTGGTCCATGCAGGAGAGTAGACACAGCGCTCCTGGTCCCTAGCTCAGTGAACGCGGCTGTCATCTGCTCCAGAGCTACGGCATTGTCGAATGGCGTGACTGGGATGTCGCCACAGTCGATGATTGTAGCCCAGTTTTGATAGGGGTTGATGTTCGCGCGAGGGTTGAATCCACGAAAAGCGGTCTGCCGGCCGGACGCCTGTCTGATTGCCCTCGGACCGAACCGAGCCCCTTTCGTTGTGAGGAACCACCTGGGTGATTAGTGCTGCGCGCTCGACCGCATTTGGTGTCCCTGAGTCCTCGCCTGGAAAACTACAGCAAGAGCCTGGTTCCAGGCGACTGCGCTGAGAGCCTCCCACGACATCCCAAGGACGAGTGCCTGGATGGATTCGAACTCACCAGGGCGGTAGCTGACTGCCGTGTCAAATGGTGCTCCAATGATGGCGATATCGAACTGCTCGATTGGTTGAGTGAGACACTTCGCATGCTTAAGGTGTGCGAAACTCCCTATCCCTGAGAATCCCCACTAGCCGTTCATATCAATGTCAGTGACAGCAGTAGAAGAGGGGCGTGTAGTGGTGGAAATCTGGGGCCCGAAGACTCTAGAAAGTCTTTCGTCTTTCTCCTCCGCTTCTCAGTATCACTGGATATAATACCAGGAAGACTTGATGTTACCAATGCAGGCACTTACTTCCATCCCCCATTTTCTTTCCAGCTCATCAAGCTGCTCCTTAGTCCATTCCTGGCCTTCATGGTTGTGTCCTGCGCATGCTGAAGCGACGCTAGCGCTAGCTAGGACACCGAGGAGAAACGCTACTCCTCTCATAGTATAGCACGAAGTCAACGATCAGATCAGATAAGAGTATGACGATATATTCAGAGGAGTTTTGACTTGGGACAGAATTATCTTTGTGCGAAAAAGCGCTACCAGGGAGGAAAGACCCCCAACGCGACCAGTTTAGATAGCTCCTTACCTCGGTATTTATCGTTACTTTAGCTCGAGGGGTTCACGGCGGGAGAACCTCTTCCTACCGGGCCGTCATCGGATCTCCGGGCCCATAATTCGTGAAGGGGATAAGAATTTCGAGCCGGGTGTGGGAACCGTGAAGGTCGGTCCTCGGTCCTCGCACAGGGTTTGACCGAGATAGCGGGCTTGCCAGTCAGAGCAGTTAACAAAAGGAGGCTAGTGGCGGGTACAATAGGTTGAGGAGGGTGAGGAGGTGGTGCAGATGTCAGTTGACGGGTTCCACCGCCCCAACCCGGATGATCCTTGGCAGCCCGTTTCTCCTCCGGCTTCGTACACGGCCGGAACGGGGACGCCCATTTTACGTGGATATTACCTAAAATCTCGGCGCGGGATTGAAACCGATTCAAGAGGGGCCCATGTCTGTGTAGTGGGAGATGTAAGGTACGCACGGGTGGGCAGGTCGGTACAGGCAATCTTCCAAGCGCAGGCCAACAATCATCTAGCGTTTGCTTACTGCAGTAGCTCGCAACGGCAGAATCGAGAACGTCCCATAAGGGTCCAGGCCTGGCCATCCTGTGCAGCACGCATGCTTGACGACGTTAGATCTAAGCCGTTGGTGTCTTAGATTTTATCGTGGGTGCGTGGGAACCGGGCGCACCAAGCATGTCGACGTCATCGCGAATTCCGGGGAATAAACCAAGACACGAGACCTCTTTTCATTCCCCTCAGTATGTGCGTTTTTCCGCCACGGAAGTATGCAAGGCAAAGGGGAATTTTGCAGCGAAGCAAGGGATGACCCCTTACCGATGAGCTGGCACGTGAGAGTGCGTATATGATATACTACGTTCGCTGCAAGGGAGGTTTCGTCGTTCATGCAAGGAACTTCTTCAAAGAAGACGAAAAGGTGGGAACAGAAAGAAATGTCGATTCAATTTCACTCCAGATCGCCAAGTAAAAAATCAATCCTATCGAAGATCGCGAAATCCGCTACCAGAAATACGTCTTTGGAGAAGTAGAGTAGTAGTAGTAGTAGTATATCAACACTAGGGGAAGAAGGTAGCCCGCCGCGCCGACCAGAAGGAGTACGAGATGGAAAAAAAAAGGGAGAGTAAACAAAAAGGGGGAGAGGAAATAGCCGTGCAGTTCTGAGTGGGACGGAGAAGTATGGATATGAAGCAAGGGAAAATATGTGGACTTGAAGACTGGAGCACAGTTTGTGATGACTAGAAAGGGACAGCCAAGGAAGGCGGACATAAGGGCAGGGAGGGGGAATAAGGCAGACAGACAGACAGACAAGACTCTAGCTTAGCTCACACAAACTTGTGTGCATGATGCGAGGGGACCAACAAACAGAACTGAAAGGAAGCAAGGACGCTGTACAATGGACTACCGCTTCGTGCGTTGTAGATCGAGCCATTTCCTTCCTTATTTTTTTTCTCTTCTTCTTTGCAAGTGGAACGAACGGTACTAGAACTGTTTGTTTGTTTTCCCTTCTTGCTGAGTGGGTGAAGATAAGATGTTTCTTTTCTTTTCGCCGAAGACGCCAGATCGTGCACCCTCCTGTCTGCCCGAGCAGATAGCTGGGACGGGGGGTTTGGCACGTGAAAAAGAAGACGATAGAGCACGCCACGCTTTCTGATCATAATGAAGATGATGATGACGATGTCGCTGCTGCTCTGTCTTGTCTCTCGTCCGGTAAGTCGACGACGGAAATCCTCCACCGCCTAAGCCCGAGACACTAGGCAACACAGGTCCAAGAAGCCATCCCAGACGTCCCCCTACCGGGTGTCTAGGTAAGATCTGATGGGGAAAAGAGGAGGCAGAGGGAAGTAAGGCAAACAGGTAGGGGGGGCAGGTCGGTAGGTACTAGCCAACAGGTATGCAGGGGGGAGGATATTCACAGCTCAGCTCTATATCGGCCGGCCCTCAGTCCCGAGCCCATTTCTTTTCCGCGTGTAACCCCTGGGCTGCCGAGCGAGAGAGGAAATATAGGCAATCCGGTCGACTGTTCAGGCATCGTTCAGAAAAAAAGAAGAGGAAGAAATTGGGTCTAGGAAGAGAATGGTTGGAACAGGCCCGGCTGGATCAAAGAACGATGCACTTGTGTGATTTCTTCTTGGGCACAGGCGGCTCCAGAGCCGCAACAATCGCCTGTGAAAAGCGCAGAGAGTTTAAGTCAGCCAGCAAGGCCTCGGGAGAGGTTCGAGAGCGGGCAGGAGTAGCGAAGGTACGAACCTCGTCGAACACATCCTTCAGCTTATACTGTGTCAGAGCGCTGCACTCCACATACTTGACGGCGCCTAGCTCCTTCGCCATGCGCTCGCCGTCTTCCTTCCGGACGGGAGTCATCTTCTGCTTGCTCAGTTTCTCCCGCACATTCGGGTCCTCTCTCAGGTCGACCTGCGTGCCAACGATCAGGCAGGGCACGCCGGGACAGTGGTGGTGCACTTCGGGGAACCACTTCTCCCGTACGTTCTCGAATGACGCGGGTGACGTGACGCTGAAGCAAACGAGGAAGACGTCGGTTTGTGGGTACGACAGCGGCCTCAACCTGTCGTAATCTTCTTGACCGGCGGTATCGAAGAGTCCAAGCGTGTACGGCTCGTCACCGATCCTGTGACAGAAGACGCGTTTAGTGTCCGAACGAGCGGGCACGAGAGGGTGGTGTATCCTGCTCGGATAGCCCCTAGCCACGGGTAGGTGGAGAAGAGAGGGGGTCACGTCGTCGTGGCCTGTTGGTCACACCTAGCGACAATATGCAGCAAATCCAGCGGTGACCTCCCCCCTAAAGAGTGATAACTTCCTCACAGGCCGGGTACCCTCACATAACCCTTTCCCCTTTCACAGTCGGGCGGGCGGTCATGAATGGCGGAAACAGCAACTCACATTACGGTGACAGCGTAGTTATCGAAGACGGTCGGGACATATTCGGATGGGAACTTGTTCGTTGTGTAGCTGATGAGGAGACATGTCTTGCCGACAGCACCGTCACCGACAACAACACATCTGCGAGGGTGACCCAAAGTATCGAACGTCAGCATTTAAAGTTCTAGCGGAACCATATTCTGGGGACCAAGTTCTGCGGCGCGTTTTTAGCTGCGGTGAGACGACAAAGGAACGTGTTGTCGCTGGAGGATGAGGGACTGCAATTCGAGACCCGATGCCGCTTGGACGGACTCAGTTCGGGGGAGGGGGGCGGCTCCGGGTGGTGGTGGTTCGGATGCCGCCTGACGGGAGGATCGAGCTAATGGGTGCGGACGAGGGGTGCAAGGCAACGGCGATGACGGCACCAAAGCAAAAAAAAAAAAAAAAAAGGCCCAGCACTATCACCCAGTAGTGACAGTCGAGCGAGACGGGCGACTCACTTGATTGTGGCGACCACCATGGTTCAGCTGGTCACAGGCAAACTCGGTGAGGCGAGCGACGAACAATCAAGGGGGTCGACGGGCGTGTGTGTGTGCGTGTGTCGTGGAGGCAGACAGCGAGAGAAAGCCTGTAGCAGGATAGAAGCCCAGAAGCGTTTCCTTCCTTATCGCGTTATTGCGGGTTCGTTGATAGCGGCGTGGATTGATCGCTTCCTTTATTTGTGTTTCGAGTTTCCCGACGAGAAACGGCTGGGCAGGGCGATGCAGGGGCGACGAGGAGGACAAGCAGTTATGTGGATGTTGTTCTAAGGGGGTTGAGAGTGTGAGTTGTGTGGAGTCGGAGGTGATGTCGAACCTGAAAGGGAGGTTGCGTCGTCGTTGTTTGCGTTGTTTGCGTTGTCAGCGGGAGAGACTGGAGACTGGCTGGAGAGAGTGAGCGAGTGCGAGCGACTGGGAGGTTGAGAGCAAGGCGTCAACAATCCTGCACGGGCGCTGGCTTGGGCGCTGAGCGCTGGGCGCTGGACGCTGGGCGGTCGGTGCAGGGCGTATGAGGGAGGGAGGGGCCTGTCTGCTGCTAACTGGCAGTAGCTTTTGTCAGGCGAAGGTGCAGCGAAGCAACAGATGCACAGCGGTGTGAGGGCGCACGTGGGGAACGGATGGGGTCGTCAACGAATCTGCGAAACGAGGCAGCAATATTGAGAGCGAGGAAAGGAATGAGAAGGAGAAAAACAAAAGGAGAGGACACGGGGACCAAAAACACGGACGTGTCAAGATAGGTCGTTGGGAAAATGATGCACAACGAATGCGCAAGCCGACTAGAGCTTCACCAACGCAGATCCAAATTGGGCATGGGGAAAAGGGGTGTTGAAAATGTGTTCAGCCTTGTTAAGATTGGCCTCCGCGAAGAGTCCTGTAATGTGACGCCGCGGACAACGTCGGACGCACTGAAGATGTGGGTGCACTCGGGCGCTGGAAGAGCGCCGGAAGTGTGGAAAAGAAGGGTACAACGGAAAACTCGTCGTGACGAACGATGACTGATGTAACGTTGCTTACTGCTAAGCAGTGCCTGTATACTGCGTACAAGATGCTGCAGAATTGGATCCTACACTAACAGTCACTATCTATACTGCATCAAATTTCCTGCCTGAACCGTGCTTCTAGTCCTGGCGTCTTAGGCTCGTGCCCCAGGACCGGCGGGGCGGCCCCCATGGCGGAAGGATTGGGACCGGTCTTGGGATTCCGAGACTGGAGAATAGCACTAGCGATCGAAGCTTGCAGCTTGGAAAATCGGCCACTGCTTCTGACAACGTGCCACCAACCTGAGGTAAAACACAAGTTAAAGTGAATCTCACAAAAACAGAGGAGGAGGCGCGTTACATGCACCGGACGCTGTTTGAACCCTGCTGGAATCTCGTCCACCTCCTGGACTAACTTACCTAGTCGCTCCGGCCGTGTGCAAGATTGCGAGCGAGGCTTGGAAGAAATTCCTTGTGGATTCTAGCGTGATGGGTTGCGCTGGCTGGTGCAGTGGGTGGTGTTGCTGGCTGATCCACGGCCACGACCCCACGAATCGTTTCCTCTTTTTCCTGTTCCTTCTTGTTCTCAAGTCTCAACAGTCCCCCCGCCCGCCGGCTCTGGGCTGATTGTAACCCTGAGTCCTGAGCTGGCTGGAAGGGTCCAACGAGCCGGCACGCTAAATCAATCGGGAAGGTAAAATGCCTTCGGCTTTCTTACACATCACGCTACACCACCACCATCTTTGGATGTGTGATGTGTATGTAACTCATGCTGTTCGGATGTCAAGCACCAACAGGATCTACGGGTCCAATTTGATGCCGAGATTGAGCCCCTTGCTGTCACTGTCATGGACGGTCCGAAAAATCAAAGCAGAAGATTTCTTGGCCCTTGTACCGCAGGAGCGGAGGGGCGCAAATCATCAGCAAGCTCTTGCTTGTCAGCAAACCGGCATTTAGGCAGGCAAGGAAGGGGCTCAACTCCAACAACTTACCAGCGATGACGACACACTTCTCACTTATTCACTGCGCTGAGCCTCGGGATGGTTGCCATTCGTCATTGGTATTGCTGGGGTAGGCTGTAATGCTGGATGGGATGGCAAATCGTGGGGCAGGATCATTGCTCACAGACAAGACTTTGACCCCGTCCTTGTTGTCCTGATCAAGGGACCAATGCGACTCTCTCCATCCGGGACACATCCGGTATCCGGCCAACATTCAGCAGGAATACTTGCGACCATCCGTCCCTCTGATAGATTATGTACAACCGGGCGTGCTGGGTAGTTCTGTACCTCCTCGGAGAGCCCTCTGGCTTCTTGCGTCTGGAGTGTACGGAATATATCAGATGAGTCCGACGCCTCTGGAATCTGCAGCCATGTGGCACTTGACAGGGCGGCTTGCGACATGGTCTCCATGATTTTTACCAAACACGGCACTTTTCTTTTTTCTTTTTCTTTTTTTCTTTCTAAATCGGCCAGCCGGCCAGCCGCAGAACACGCACACACTCTCTCTACGTACCACCTATGCACTCTCGTTTCTGAGAGGGGGAAAGATGTCCATCACCCGCATTGATCTGCATCCTGACCAGTGTAGAGAAGCGTTTCCTATTCGAAGACTGCGCCCCTGACCAGTCAGCCGCAAGGAGAGGGCAAAATAACCAAAGTTAGGGGAAGGATGAAAGAGCGGACTGGGAGAACAGAAAAGACAGCGTCCGGCTTCGTACTTGTGTCCATACACATACGCGGAGAAGGTCGAAACAAACCCTGAAACCCGGCGCCTTTCCCAGAATGGAAACTTCCCAAGCATCGTCATCATCACCACCCTCACGACCTCACAGCTTCACCACCCATGCTACTAGCATGAACAGAAGGGTCCCATTGTCAGGATGTCCAACGTCCACGACTCCTCTTTACTGCGGGGTACGTAAGCAAACAAATTCAGGGAAGGTCACCATGGATGCCATGTTTCCATGTCTCTTCGCTTTTGAGGGGGCTTTGCAACGTATTATACAAGTCATTGAATATCAGGACCTTCAGCTGAAGTTGAGGAGCATGTCTGCCCCGCCAACAACAGCTCTCCGCCTCCACCCAAGAAGGGCAAATGGATGGTTGATATTGTCAATCTAAAACCGGATAGACTGTCGCAGTAGATTTCCCTGGTCTATGCCAACTCGGCTGCTGCCAGATGCCGGACCCAGGATTCTCTTACCCCCCGCCCCGCCAATCTCACAGCGACCCAGAGGACCAATTTTGCCCCCTTCTTGGGTCCTGGAACTGTCACTATCACATCCCATCACTGCATATGCAGAAATAAGACAGATTTTGACCTTCCGACGTTGTGTAGCTAGCCTCGTGCACGATAAACACCCCAGAGAAGCGACTACCCAAAGCTTTTAACGATGGGAACTCAATTAAAAAGTAAGTTCACCTCAGACTGCCGAGGGTACCAATGACATCTCCAAGAGCCTCCCGCAAGCCGGGAGCGGCGGGCACAGCACCAGATCCGACGCGCCGATCCAGCTGGGTCGCAAGCCCGCGGATGGCAACGATGCTGTGCTCATACCGCCTCCAGACGCCCGGAGGAGCGTTCGCCAGAACGCTCGTGACGAGCTGCAGCGCCGCGAAGTAGAACTCCACGGCCGCCGCCGACGCAGACGCATCCTGCTTTTGCTGTTGCTGCCCGCCGTCGTCATAACCACCACCCTCGCCGCCTATGCCCGGGGCGTCCCAGGTCGCGACGAAAGTAGCGAGGTCAAGCCACTCCTCCCTGCTCCGCCCTTGCGTCTCGTCCTCAACGATGGGCAGCAGCACCCGCACGATCTCGACGCCCCGCGCGAAGCCATCCTCACCCGTTGTCGAGCCCGGGGCAGCAGCCAGCGAGAGCAGATCCTCGCTCAGCACCTTCCATCCGTCGTTGCTCAAGAGGGCCTCGACGCCCTCCTCAACAGCCGTAATGCCCTCGAGCGCCACCAGGACGGGGCGGCAGAAATCCATCCGTCCAGACGACGACGACGACGACGACGACGACGACGAGCTCGCGCGGTACAGGTCCATGAACATGTCGCACAGGCCGGCCGCCTCCTTGCGCAGCACGTCGCTGTCGTCCTCGCGGAGCCAGATGGCCAGGCATCTCACAGCGGAGAGCATGAGCGGGTCCTCGCTGACGCTGTACTTGATCGAGTCCCAGGCGATGGTGCGGTGCTTGCCGCGCCAGGTGTTGGCCTCGCCGACGCGGGCGTCCGGGTGGAGGCCCATGGCGCCCGCGACGGAGGCGTCCCATCGGTCGCGGAGGAACTCGATCGTGACCGACATCGTTTCTGACATGTTCTTCCTGATCTTCAGGAGCAGGTCGGGTGTGATAGCTATTGATGAGGGCAGGTCGTCGCCGTCATCGTCGCCATCGTCGTCATCGTGGCCATCCACGAGCCTCATCAGGTACCCGATGAAGCAGGATATGACGTCGAAGTCAGACGCGAGTCGCTGTGACGTGGCGTAGTACTCCGGGCTGCTGAGCTGCTCAAGGAGGGCGGGGAAGGAGGACCTGAGGTCTATGAGGAGAAGGTTGATGAACAGGTAGGAGAAGGGTTTTTCGGACTTGCTGCCTGCGGCCGAAAAGAGCAAGGGGGTGGACCGAGAGGGATACACCTGGAGCAAGGTGGCGGCCAGGTTGACATATGCCGCCCGTGCAGCCGGCGTTGGGCGGCTGGACGTTAAATTGCGGATGTAATTCACGAGCGTGGGGAGCCATTTTGGATTCACTGGCAGAAACTGGAAGATGAGAGCAGGCGACAGTCAGCAACGATAACCTACGTATCCGTACGCAGCATGGAGCAGTATTTTGTAGGAAACACGGCAAGAATACATACCTGTTCATCAAGGCTTCTTAAAAAGTTTGCTAAGAAAGCCAGTAGCGTAACGCTATCAGTTCCGGTGAAGGCAGAGATCACGGCCTGGAGCACTTGCCCAATCTTTGCAGCTAGTGCCTTCTCATCCTCCTCGGCCTTCGCGGCCATCATAGAGTTGAGGAGGGCATATGACAAAATGTCCAGAACAAGAGGTTGAGACGGCGCCAGCTCCACAAGACTGCTCAAGTCCTCGATTTGAGTGAAGGCTTGGGCGCCTTCTGGAAAACTGACAAGTGTTACAAGAGTTTGGAGAATGAGGACAGTTGAGGGTTCAGAACTTTGAGCGGGCGAGTGAGTTGTGTTAGCTAGCGTCGGGGTCGGTCCGGCGCGAGATTGGGGGAACTATGAGCCTGGGCTTACCTCCGAAGAATGGCACCGCTCAACAGCGGGATCCTCCCCACGAGTTTGTCATTGCGCTTTGAGTCGTCCGGAAGTAGGAGTGTAAAAGTATGGACCACAGCGACTGCCAGGTCTAGCATGTTCTTCGCGTCGCTTTTCTGATTCTGAGAAGATGGATCGGTTGAACTTGCACCTCCCCTGGCCCCTGCCCCTGCCCCTGTCCGAAGCAGACGATCGAGGAACTTAGATGGGATGGATCCCCAAAGCTCCCGCACGACAGCTTCGTCGTTCTGAAGCCCTGGGGCGTTGTCAAGAACCGATTTGAGAAGAGCCAAACCCACAAATCGGGACGTGTCGTCCTTGGTCTTGAGAAGCTCCTTGATTTTCGTGATGGAGGCTTGTTGCGGGGCCGGCTCTAAGTGGTGGCCACCCCTGCTGTCGCCTTGGGAGGAGCTTTGCTCTGATGATGCCTCGGCCATCTCTTGGCGGCTGTGAACCACGTCGTATCTTCCCCGGCATCGAAAGGAATGCCGCAGAAGACGGAGGCAAGAAACGTAAGAAAAGTGACTGGAGATGCTGTACACAGTATCAGAGGAACAGAGGAACAAACGGAGTACTTTGAAGGTTGCTTGGCGAACTCCAGGCGCCGAAATTTTATGGGGCGGTCGCGATAAGCTTATCGACACCGCGATCATGCATGTGGCCCCTATTCTTAGCTTTTTAGCAATGGCGCTGGCAACGCAAGCTCCAGCTATCATTACTTTCTTCACCAACCGCGAAACGACCGTCGAGCTCTGGGGGATAAAAAAACGACATAGACAGAGGCAGAATCGAAGTTGGGAGAAACAGCTGTCACATCGCTGCTTGCTCCCAAGATCCCAATCGAAGATGATGAGACCCCCCTAAGCCCTACCATGGATCGGTCCCATGCGCTTTTGAACAACGGCTTTCCTGCCAGCTCCGAAGCCTCGTCATCATCTTCTGTCCAACCCCGGCGAATATCCCCACGAACCCACAACGACGACGAGATTGACCTGCTTGGTGATGAGGCCGATATAGCGGACGATGACCCCGGCATCCTGGGCGACGATCCCCTGCACGACGACGACCAGCTGCCGCTTCCTTCTTCGCATAAACGAAAGCAGCAGAGCGGCATCCTCTCACAGCCATCGCGTCTTCTTTCCGGCCTCTCCGGTGGCGGCGGCGGCAGCAGCAGTGCCGCCAGCCCCAGGAATGACGGCTCTTCCCTCGCGCCGCCGACCCCGTCGTCCTCCAGCGGTCTGCCCCTAAGCAGAAGCAACACCCCGCTAGGGGGGGGACGGTCTCCCATCCGGTCTCCGCACCGCCAACCACCCCCCACCGAAAGCAGCGGCAGCGGCGGCAACGGCAGCAACGCAGGCCGGTCCAACAACAACAACAATGAGCACCCCAATCACCAGTCGTCTCTGTCCAAGGACCACTTCCTCGCGCAGGACTGGTACGTCGAAGGCCCCGGCCGCCGCGTCGGCTACGAGGACCTGACGGCCATCGACTGGATCTTCGAGTACACCAAGGAGCGGCAGCGTCTGCGGGTGCTGGTGTCCGGGTCGTCGTCCTCAGGCGCGTCGGGGCAGCAGCAGCTGCTGGGCTACGCGCGCCAGCTGCTGGACGCGAGCCAGGTCTGGGTGATCCTCGTGCTCGCGGGCCTGGCCGTCGGCACGCTCGCGGCCGCCATCGACGTCACCGCCGACTGGCTGGGCGACGTCAAGGCGGGCTACTGCGCCTCCGGGCCGGACGGCGGCGCCTTCTACCTGAACAAGGGCTTCTGCTGCTTCGGCTACGACGAGTGGTCCAAGTGCGTCGGCTGGCGGCCGTGGGCCGCCGCGCTGGGCATCGCGTCCGCGACGGGGAAGTGGATCGTGGAGTACATCTTCTTCCTGCTCTTCTCGGTACGTCGATACGCGCACGACTCACCACTTGCCACCGTTGTGAGGAACTTCGATTGTGGTTGCTAACTGTGGATTTTGGTCGATTTCTCACTCCCAGGTCACGTTTGCTCTCTGTGCCAATATATTGGTGAGGGAGTACGCGTTGTACGCCAAACACAGTGGTATCCCGGAGATCAAGACCGTCCTAGGAGGCTTCATCATCAGGAGGCTCCTAGGGACCTGGACACTGGTAACCAAATCATTGGGCTTGGTATGTAACTCAAACTGCATCTTGCTAGAGACATCGGCCATCGTAGCCGCTCTATCGTGCGCCATTGACAGCGAATTTGGGGAAGACAAGCTCTAATTTCCGGGAGAAATAGTGTCTCGCAGTCGCATCCGGCATGTGGCTGGGGAAGGAAGGCCCCTTAGTCCACGTAGCCTGCTGCTGCGCCAACATCCTGATCAAGCCGTTTCCTAGCATCAATAACAACGAGGCCCGGAAACGGGAGGTACTGTCGGCGGCGGCAGCGTCAGGCATATCTGTGGCCTTTGGATCGCCTATCGGGGGCGTGTTATTCAGCCTTGAGGTGAGTTTTCAACCGGAACCCCTTTCTACAAAGCCACTGAACCGCTACTCGATAATCGTGGTGATCTTCAGTCATATTTTGCTGACCTTTTCCTACTCGCGGACGCAGCAACTTTCGTACTATTTTCCCGACAAGACCATGTGGCAGAGCTTTGTCTGCGCCATGACGGCAGCCGTCACGCTTCAGGCCTTTGACCCGTTCAGGTCGGGCAAGCTTGTCATGTATCAGGTCAAATACACCACTGGGTGGCATGCTTTCGAGATGCTCCCATTTGCATTCTTGGGCATCATAGGGGTGAGTTGACTCAAGAGCATCACAGTTTTGCCCATGAATTTTTGCTTTCCTCATGGAGCATGTGTCATCCCGGATATTAACTCTATCTTTTAGGGCATCTACGGTGGGCTGTTCATCAAGGCGAACATGTGGGTCGCGCAGTGGAAGAAGACGACATCGTGGCTACCTGGGCCTACGACCCAGGTGATCTTGGTAGCGCTGCTAACGGCAGTGATCAACTACCCGAACATCTACATGCGGGCCCAGAACTCGGAGCTGGTGTCGTCGCTCTTCGCCGAGTGCTCCCAGCTCCTAGACGACCAGTTCGGCCTGTGCAAAACCGGCGCGGCGTCAGCGGGCACCATCGTGCTGCTCATCTTCGCGTCCATGCTAGGCTTCTTCCTAGCCTCCATAACCTTCGGCCTGCAGATACCTGCAGGCATTATCCTCCCCTCTATGGCCATCGGCGCGCTCTCCGGCCGCGCCGTGGGCATCATCATGGAGATCTGGCAGCACAACCACCCGAACTTCCTGCCGTTCCAGTCTTGCGAGCCGGACGTCGCCTGCGTGACGCCCGGCACGTACGCCATCATCGGCGCGGCGGCGTCGCTGGCGGGCGTGACCCGGATGACGGTCTCGATCGTGGTCATCATGTTCGAGCTGACGGGGGCGCTGACGTACGTCCTGCCCATCATGATCGCCGTCATGGTGTCCAAGTGGGTGGGCGACGCCTTCTCGCGGCGCGGCATCTACGAGTCGTGGATCCACTTCAACGAGTACCCGTTCCTCGACAACAGCGAGGAGATGGTGATCCCGGACATCCCCGCGGCGCAGATCATGACGCGCATCGAGGACCTCGTGGTGCTCACGGCGGTGGGGCACACGATCGGCAGCCTGCGCCGCGTGCTCGACACGCACCGCCACCGCGGCTTCCCCGTCGTCTCGGACCCGCGCGACGCCATCCTGCTGGGGTACATCTCGCGCGCCGAGTTGGCCTACAACCTGCACACGTGCACGCAGCCGCCCCGCTCGCTGCCGCCCGAGACCGAGGCGTTCTTCTCGCACCAGCCCATGGCCGACCCGCGCGTCACGCTCGACCTCCGCCCCTGGATGGACCAGACCCCGATCACGCTGTCGAGCCGGGCGAGCCTGCACCTGGCCGTCAGCTACTTCCAGAAGCTGGGCCTGCGCTACGTGCTGTTCAGCGACAGGGGCGCGCTCCAGGGCCTGCTGACCAAGAAGGACGTGTGGTACGTGCTGAACGGCGCGGAGGAGACGCGCAGGACGAGCGGGGGCACGCCGGGCATGGGCGTCGAGACGGGCATCACGAGGGAGGATGGGGAGGGCGAGCAGAGGGGCCTGTTGAGGTCTGAAGGGGCCGAGGATGATGAAGAAGATCCTGCTAGTCCTGGGGCGAATGCGGCTTCTATATTATAGACAGATACCTGGGATATCTGAGATACCTTGGCATGTGCATGATTTGAACAGGGACGACATAATGTTCGGATAGATCTAATGCGGGTGCTGGAACTCGACCGTGGCGAATATAAACTTGTTCAATGACGACTTTAGACGCAAGCTGTGCGTAGTGAAGCTAAGCTCCCTCGGAGTAGATACCTAGGCAAGTAAATGCAATGCAAAAAAAGTACAATGTCGAACGTACAAATCCCAGATACAGGCGATGTAGCCATCGCTCCTCTCGCTTCTCAAAAACTCTGTAGATAACAACAACCAGAACCCTATCCCTTCAGTTACCTAATAACCTCGCTTGCTCGCTTTCACGCTCACTCGCTTACCTCACAGCTCCTCCTTCTTCCCCTCACTCTTCGGGGCAGCGGCCGCCTCCTTCGGCTTCTCCTCCGCCTTCTTGCTGCTGCTACCTCCGCCGCCCAAGAGGCTGCTGAGCCACGACGCCCCGGGGATCGCCACCTTCGCCGAGGGGGGGTACTCCTTGTCGCCCACCTTGACCTTGGGCTCGCAGGTGCACCAGTCCTCCTCGTCCACGTTGGCCATCGCCGCGGGGATGTGGTTCCCGCAGCCGCGCCACGACTTCTTGGCTGTGAATGATGAGGGTTGGGGAAGTTAGTCTTCTGTAACCTGAGTAGACAGGTAGGCAGGGAGGTAGGGAGGTAGGGAGGTCGTTCGTGGTCTGTAGTGGGTCAATGAGAGAGCATGATGAGAGTTCGGACGTACAGCAAGTTGAACAAGTGGCGCCGAAGCACATGTTTGGTGTTGGTGTTCGGATGGAATTTATCGCTCAGAAGGTGGATTGTTTTGAGTTTCTTTCGTTCTTGCGATGAACAGGGACAGATGGATGGTTTGTTCAACGGTTTCTTTCTGAAGTTGGTTAGAACTACTGGATTTTCTTTTATGAAAAATAGACGACTTAGATCTGATGATTGATGGTTGTGATGACAAGGAGTCCCTCAAATTATAGTGTCAAGATTTCAAAGCCCGTCAAAATCAGTTCGCAATAACAAAAGGCTACGTATCGGCGACTGAATCACTAATATACCTCTCCCGTCGTGATGCGGCTGTCTCAGGTGCGGAAATCGCCACACTAAGTCTCCGGGAACGAAGGTGGGTTGGGGGTGTCGGGGTGTGTGGGGGAAGTTCATGTTGTTTGGTCGCCGAATATAGGGGCGGCTTAACTGGGGCATCGCCGACCTCACTTACACTCAGCGCCGCCTCCGTAGTCTCCCCGAAACGGCGTGTAGGAGGTGCCCGGCCGCGCACACTGTATTGCTACCTGCGTTTCACCGAAGGCGTGGTGGAATGGGGAACACGCCATGATGCTTACAAACATCGCGGCATTTGAACGGCAGTTCCCGAATAGCCTTGTCGATCACTTGCATGGCCGGGGACACAGCAAAATACCTACCTACCGGGGTAGGGAGGTAGCCTTCGAAGAACTTCTTTTCCCCTTGGTTGGCCAATCGCATTTCTAAGCTCTGCTGGCCGGCATCCATTTCATATTTCTCTCCGAACTGAGTGTGCAATGACGGGAACTGCTGGAGACCTGTCTATTCTGGAAAGCCAAAGCCAAACCTCTCAAGACCATTTCCCCGCTTCTATAATCCGCCCATCAAGATCTTAGCGATATCCCAAGGTGTGGTACTTGTAACACTCGGACGAGGCTGTACCAATGTCTAGGCCAGCTTACACACCAACCCACTGGAGACAACAAACGACACTTGCTCGGACCAACCAACCTCGCAATCTCTCTATTTTTTTTTCTGCCTCAAAGATACAGACCGAGAGCGGCCCAGGACGGGCCTCAATGCAGGGTAGGAACTCATGCCAAAAAGAGAAAACAAAAAGTCTTTCTATATTGGAAGCCAGCGCAGGCGCGCCATACCACGACAGAAACGAAAAAGCATCCAGAGAAAAAGAGTAGAGAAAGCAAAGAGAAAATAAGCAGGCAACAAGGACCAGCTAGTGGTCCTCCGGACACAGACACTTAGGTTAGGTAGGTAGGTATGGATCTAGTAGGCACCCTAGACTTCAACCAACCCCCCAGAACACCAGACCACCAGCAGCCCGTTCCCCATCCTCACCGACCACCACCCACACCAGACCTCCCATCCCCACCAGAAGCCGCCGCCTCGGCGCCCAGATCCCTCTCGACCATCTCGATCGACGTCAAGCTAGGAAATCGTTTCGCGAAGTCTCGGAGGTAATCGTCCTTCTCCTGGGGCGACATGTCCAGCCCCGGTTGGCCGGGTAGGCCCGGCGCTATAAGCTGTTGTTGTTGCGATTGCGGCGACCCCCCAGTGACCCCCCGAGGAGGCAGCGGCTTGTTGAGGTTGAGGTTAGCCACCGGCTTGGTCGGCGACGCCGGTCGACCGCCACTCGTGAGGTTCCTGTTCAGGTGCGTGGGCTTCGGCGGCGCCATGGGCCTGCCGCTAGCTGAAGGCGCGAGGGGCCGTATCGTCGCCGTCGTCGCCGCCGCCGCCGCTGCTGAGGAGCCAGCGCCGGAGACGGAACCAGAGATCGGCATTGACATCGAGGACGACAAGGAGGAAGAGGGCACAACATCCGGCTTGTTCCCGACGGGCGGTGGCGGTGGGCGCTGTTGTTGTTGCAGCTGCTGGACTGCTCCTGCTCCTGCACCTGGTCCGGCAGGGATGGCAGACATGTTGTCAGGTGGCGAGGCGACGACGGCGGTCATTCCTCCTCCTCCTCCAAGGCCGCTGCCACCCTGCGGCTGATGACGCGGTGGGGGCATGCTCATGATGCGCGCCGTCGCACCCACGGGCTTTCTCGGGATCTCCGGTCTGTCGAGTACCTCACCACCACCACCACCACCACCACCGCTGGGCGCACTTAGCGCAGCACCCGAATCCGTGAAGTGGCCATATCCCGACGCCGTACGGGCCACGTTGCTCGACTTGTTGCTCTCGTCCAGCAGGCTCTGGACCTTGTTCTGGATGGAAACCGCCCGGGACACGCCCCCTATGCTCTTGGGTAAGGGAGTTGCACCGGCACCGGTCCCGCCGCCCGCACCGCTAGTGGTACTGGACTCGTTGCCGCCGCCGCGCTGGGCCACTCGTTTCCGGTACTCGGCCCCCGCGGCCGCCACGCGCTTCTCCTCCATGGACAGCCGCCTCCGCTCGATCTCGCGGCGCATCTCGGGCGTCATGTCGTCCGTCTCCTCGAGGACCTCGCCGTCGTCGGACCTCCCGTCCGTGGCCTCGGACCCGGTGATGGGCGTGAGGTCGCGGCGCGCCAGGTGCTTGAGCGGAGACGGCGTCCGAGGCGGCGGCGGTGGTCCCCCGCCGCTGCCGGAGCTGTTGTTGCTGCTGCTACTGTTGTTGTTGCTCTCGAACCGCTTGAAGGCGTCTCCGAACTTGCCGGCCAGGATGTTCTTGGTGCCCGACAGGGACCCGAGGCTGGATCGTTTGCCGTGTCTGTGGCTGTGAGACCCGCCGCCCTTACTACCGCTGTCCCGCTTCCTCGAGTCTGAATCCTCTATAGAGCGCAAAAAGTCGACGTTGGACTCTATGTTGGTTTCGCCCGATAGCAGATCGGGGCCCGGCGAGGGAACCCTCTCCGCGTTCTTCGACGAAGGGAGCCCGGGGGACAGTCGTGCGTTCGGATTCGGTGATGGCCGTTCCTTCTCACGTAGGTAATCTAAGTTGGACTCGAGATGCGTGCTGACTGGTCGGGGTTGGAGGCTGTTTCCATGCACGGGCCTGCTCGTCGAATCCAGGAGGTCCACACTCGGCCGGCCCCCTTCCAGGGATGGTCTCGATGAAGACGCGTGACGTATGTGGCTTGGTCGAGACGAGGAGGAGAAGGACGGTACTCGCTGAATGCTCGACCCTTGTGTCTCCTGCATAGATCTGCCACCGGCAGTGCTTGCTTCGTGCACCCTGGGGACACTAGCGGAGCGATGCTGGTCTGCCACGGGCGGGAACCGGTAGATCTGATGCTTTTCTGGTGGGGGCGTGGTTGTCATGGTTCCTGTCGAAACCATGACGGGTTTGCTGGAGGGTTTAGGCGATGGTTGGTAGATTTGCAGTTCTGGAGAGGCTAGTGCCTGTAGCTCGGGGGTTGCAGCAATGATGGCAGACGCTCGGCTCACCCCTGTGGTCGCTCTTGGAGGGGCTGAAGCTGAGTTGAGAGGCGGGGACACGATGGCCTGTGTCTTCGCTTTGGTGGAGTCCGATTCTGGGAACTGCTGTGGCGGCTTCGAGGGTGACGCGAAGACCTCGTCAGCCAGTCTCTCCGCAACTTTTTGGCCCAGGTCTTTCGACCTCGCAGCTTCGGGAGCCGGCTCATCAAAATCGAATTTAGTGCCGTGGTCGTGGAGCAGAGAGAATTGGTCGAGCGTGGGAAACCTGGACGACAGTTCGTCGGAGTCGAGCCCCAGAGCGTTGAACCTGGAGTCGAGGGCAGCGAAGGGATCGCCATTGGTGACCCTCATCGGAGACGGGCTTGGTCTCGAGTGCTGCGAAGGTGGTGGCTGAGGCTTCGCCGGAGACGCAGCCGCTGCTGTCGACTGCGGACGGCCTCGCCTCATGGGCACCACATCGGGTATCGCCTGTTGCTGCTTCATGCTTGATGGAGCAAAGGAGGCCCCGACCACAGGAGCAGGTGTGGACTTTTCGGAAGCGGCGGCGGCTTGCGCGCTCCCGCTCCCGCCCCGCGGTTCCGCACGCGGTCTCCCAGAGTATATCTAGAGCCGTGCATCGTGTTAGCAAAGGGGCCTATCCAAACATCGAGAGATTCGGGTCGTCGAGTGCCGATTGCCCGGGATGGAGGGTATGAACTGCGGACATACATCTTTTATAGGGGGTTCTCGGCCTTGCATCGCACAGCCTTCTCGTAGGACTTCGTATATGTTTGGTCGAGACTGTAAATTTTCCTTCAACATCGACGCTGTGTGGGGAGGCAGTACATGTTCGTCAGCCAACTGCAAATTCGACGTCACAAATATGCCGGAGTGAGGGGGGAAGCAACACACCGATCAGCCTCTTTAGCCTGTCGGAGAACACGGGGTAGCTGGGGTACTTGAAGCTGGCGTTAAGAATGGCAAGCTGGCCTTGATCCTCGAAAGGCGTGGTGTAGTAGCAGAGCTTGTATAGCAGGACGCCGAGGGCCCAGATGTCGGACTTCTCGTCGATGGGCTGTTTCCGGTACACATCGATCATCTCCGGGCTCCGGTACTGCAGCGTGGTGTGCTTCTGCACGTCCTCGTCCATCAGGCGGCACTCGACAACGGTGGTAGGCGCGGGTCTTGGGGGCGCGGCGGAGCCGAAATCGCACAGCTTGAACTTGCGGGTTGAGCCGTACGTGGTGATCAGCACGTTCTCGACCTTGAGGTCGCGGTGGAGTAGCGGCGGCTTGAGGTAGTGCATGCAGGCGACGCCCTCGGCCACATCGGTGAAGATGTTGAGGATCTCGGGCTCGGTCAGACGGTGCTGCAGGCGGGTGTTCATGAAGTCGATCAGCCCGCCGCCGTCGCAGTACTCCATCAGCAGGAACACCTCGTAGCCGCCGCCGCGCAGCTCCGACGCGTGCGAGTCTATGTACGTCACGATGGCCCGGTGGCCCTTGAGGCGCTTCATCGTCTCGACCTCGGTGCGCATTCCCCGCAGCGCCTCCTTGTCGGGAACCGCCACGCGCTTCAGCACGGCCAGGTCGGTGCCGCTGACCGGCTGCGGCAGCTTGACCAGGTATACGTGTGCAAACCCGCCCTCTGAGAGATACTTCTGGATCACCACCCGGTGGCTGCCCACCTGGATCTTGGTTCCCGACGTGAAGGTGCCGGCGGGGGCTGCCGAAGCTGTTGCTGCCGGCATGGCAACTGGCACCCCAGCCGCGGGAGCCATACCCGCGTGAGAGGAAGCGCCCCCAGGCCGAGATTGTCCTCCACCGTAGCTCTGCCCGTGGCCGTGGCTGTGACCGTGTCTCGGCGCCGTTGACGGCATGGCTTGCCCGCCGAACGAGGCCATTCCGAAGTGGGGACTCGGAGGCGGTAAGTTCGACGGGGACGCAGGCGAATTACCGAGCTGGCGGAATCGTCAGGGGGGCAAAGGCCGGATTATGAGACGGATGGGATGAGGCGGTAGTCGATAGGTAGGCGAGGCGAAAGAGGGGCGGTATTGGTATTGGTGGGGGGTGTCACGTAGTTGGGACGTAGTCGTACACCGCTCGCGGTAGTGGTATCGGTATCGGTAGCGGAATGCGGTCGTAGTTGGTTGTCTCGATCGAAGCAGCCAGAGAGAGGAAGGAGAATGAATATTTGCAGGGGGGGTTGTTCCAAGGGCACGGCACTACGGGTATTCCGTATCAGCGGTTACATTGCTTATTCGGTGCCTCGACAAAGCTGGAGGACTGGTAGTACGGAATAAAACAGAAGAAGAGCAGAAAAATCCGAAGCTACCGGCAGAAAATTCCTGCCGTGAAAAAGGGAGCCCGGAAACTACAGCAGCCAGTTGTGACCAACTAGCAGCATTTCAGGGACCATGTCGAATCTGCCTGGTTTCATGCATGCGTGGTGGTGGACGTCAGTCGGGATTTCGGCCAAGCCAGTGCCGTTGCGGCGCCTGCCTGCCATAATTGCCAGCTGGCACCGATGATCCGACACCTGTCGCATTGACCCGACCATCCCTTTCCCGTCTCAGGCTCCAAATCGAACAGGCAACAACACCCAGCATACTTCTCGTCTTTCATTGTATTCCGCAAGGCTGTAAGGAATGGAATGGAATGTATATATTTTGTCAAAGGGCTTATCATGCTTATTTCTATGGAACACCTGGGGCCGTTTGCCTGTAAATGAGCGATTGTTTTTGGTAAGGTCTGGCCTCGAGGAGTCCGCCCCGCGTTTTATTAGTTCTGCTTCCCGTCTCACTCTTGGCTCCTCCGAACACCAACACCCTGCTCAGGACAACGATAGCAGGCTTGAGGGAAGAGAAGGACTACAAATATTTTCATCTAGGCCATCAAATCTAGCATCCGCCGTGGTCACTCCGTGGACCGCACACAGCACAGCATCTTCAACATCTCCCTATTTGAGCTGCGCAGTTCAAACTGAAGGGCGCAGACCCGGCAACACAACAAGTGCCCTCCATCGGCTTCACGAGATATATCAACAATTTTCTAGACAAGCGTAACTAATGTATCTACCGTATGAATGCTTACGAGGTGGGATCTTGGGAATGAGAAAGATACCTGCTCATCAGACTCCAGGCCATCATCTAGCCACCTGTCTGTTTGCTCTCGTCTAGGTTCCTTCAGCCGCACTGTCAGAAAAGGGGTGCCTAGCAGGGAATCGGAGAACGACATCGCTCAAAATGCGAATATGCCATCCTATCACCTGCTCATTTCTTTGTTCTCTTCGCTCCTCTGGCATCCATCCCGGAATATTTGTAGCCAGTCTTTCCTGCTATAAACCGTGGAGTGCTGCTCCAGGAACTTGGTGATGATGTCGTCTAGTTCTGCGAAGCACCGAGCCGACTCGTGTTAGAGAAAGACCTTTTCCCGCCTTTTTTGTGATCTTCCCTCCCACTCTTTGTCTTGGCTTGGGGCACTTACCGTTAATTGACATCTCCCTCGTCGGCTGCACCGAGTAGTGGTGACCGTCGTCGTTCACCAAGGTGAGATCCTCGGGCAGTTCCGTACCTTCAGGCACAGCGTAGACTTTCACCCTCCTGCTCTTCTAGTCCTGGACAAAGTCGGCTTGCTTGTCGCAGATCGGCCACATCGACATGCCGTTGGGACCCGTGTGCAGAAGCTTGGTAGTCCGTTGGTGCCCATATAACCGAGGTAGGTATCCTAGACCCATCCTATGTGGTAGGTTTTGCTGCTGGCTGGGGTTTCTAACGTATTCCTTACTGATGTCTGTCGAATTCTCGTGCACCGGCTTCGGTCGCACCTTGCCAGCAATAGACACGATATCATAGCTACCTCTGGGCTGCGCCGTCGACTCGAAGGCTCGGAGTCGGACCTTGGGCTCTTCGCCAACGCGGAATAGCATCATCGGCATGCACTTGAACCACCGCATCATGATTGATAATATTGCTAGGTAGGAGGGAGCTGCTGGGCTACATGCAAAATATCGGCGCTGTTTGACAATAGCTCATATTTGTATATAGCGCTGCTGTCATATAACAAAGCACGAGTTGCGTAGCGTAGATGCTCATGAGAGTTACCGCTTCCCTCCAACATAGCGAGTTACTCAGGCATTTATGACCTCGTGGGTTTCTTTGAGGGTTACTGTTTTCCTTCTCATAGACAATGAGATAGCATGAGTAACGATCAGGTCGGCCATTGAAGGATGACTCGGAAAGCCGAGGAGCCGGTCAGCCGAGGCAGCCGGACACGCGGCTAACTAGGTGATTCAGTTGAAGACCATTCTTATTCACAATAAAGGCGTTTGTTGGTCTCCTCTAAAGTGTACATATGACTGCAGACGGTCGGCACGAGGGAGTCAACAGAGAGTGCAGCGGGTGGCAAAGCGCCGAACCCAACGAAGCTAGGCACAATGCTCGTGGACAAACGAATAGCTGAGGCAGATCCCAAGCTTTACTAATCCAACGTAATTCCGTCCACCCAACTGGCGAGTGTACCTAGCCGATTGTATCCCTGAATGGACGCAAGTGGCCGGTGGACAGGCGGCCCTCCAAAAGGGGGCGGTGGGGGTCTCTTGCTTCTGTCCATATCCATCTCAAATGATCCTGCGGCCGTCCACGGACGCAAATACTGGCGTTAAATTGAATTTCTTCATGAAGCTGTGGTATATAACGATAGGTAGGGTATGGTAGTTCTGGATATTGATTTCGTCACGTGCTCAAGGAGGTAGGTATAAGTCGGACGCCCCTCCCCCAAGCCTGATCTCATCCACTATACACTCATGGAAAGTCTATATACGGACAAAGAGCCGGGACAGGCATGCATGCACACACATCGCAACATTACCCTCCCCCTCTCGACACAAAACAGAAATCGGGAGCAGGGTACAAGAACAGAACGACAAACAGCACGGCGCGTAGCCAGGCGGGGACCGGAGCTTAGAACAAGCCCCTGACGATGCGCTTCGGCAGGTTCCCCCACGTCCTCTCGATATGGGGCTCGTCCGACGGCTCCAGCATGCGCGCGCCGGACTTGAGGTCGATCTCGGCGAGCGGGATGTACATACGCCACTCCCTCGACCACAGCTTCCAGAAGACGTAGAGGGCGATGGCGATTGGCGCGGCGAGCCACGTCGAGAAGAAGACCTCGGCATCCGGGACGTCGTTCGGGGTCGGCTACAGTTGTGTTGGCGATGTACGGGTTAGCCAGTATGTTCGTGTGCGGGGGAGGGCGTGTTGTATGTAGGACGGCGAATAGTGGTAGGGGGAGAGAGAGACAGTGGTGGAGTAGGGGGATGGGGAATGAGAGTTGCTCACGTAGAGAGAGTTGTAGAAGGTGGCGATGAGGCAGAGGATGTTAAGGAGCAAGCCAATCCAGCTCCCCCAGACTCCTCCGGACGACACATATGGCAACTGGTCGAGGGTGTGGCCCTGGAGCTTCCAGGCCATGCGGAAGCGGATATGGGCGCCGCAGATTGTGCCCCAGACGAAGAAGTACGACAAGGCAGAAAGAGCCAAGAGCCAGTTAAAGACGATCTTGGAGTCGGCGCTCTCCGCGACATAGGCGAGCAGGCCAAAGGCGAGCTGGATGGCAACGCACACCAAGGGGCGGCCCTTCTTATCGACGTACGCCAGCCACTTGGGCGCCATGCCTCGCTCGGCGAGGGCCTGCATGGTGCGGGTGGAGCCGAACGTGCACGAGTTGGCGACCGAGATGACGGCCAGGGTGATGACGGCGTTGAAGATGTGCGGCAGGACCTTGATGCCGGCCTCCTCGATGGCAATGACGAACGGCGAGGACTTGGTGTCGGCACCACTGGAACCTAGCAGGCGTGGGTTGTCGTACGGCACGATCAGGCCGACGATGAAGAGGTTGACGACGTAGAAGAACGCAATGCGCCAGAACACCTGCTTCGTAGCCAGCGGGATCGACTTGCGCGGGTTATTGGACTCGGCCGCGGCCAGGCCGACCAGCTCGGTACCGCCGAAGGCGAAGGCGGCGATGACGAAGACGCCCGCAAAGCCGTTGAAGCCATTGTTGAAGGCTCCGGGATTACGCCAGTAGGTCGAGCCGATGTAGCCCTTGTCGCCCACGCCGCCGCAGTTGATGATGATGCCGAGGATGATGAAGCCGGTGCAAGCAATGATTTTGATCATGCTGAGGATGAACTCCACTTCGCCGTAGCCTCGCACCCCGAAGATCTGGATCAAGATGAGAATGACGAGGAAGGGAGTAATCCAGACCGCGGGTCTGATGTCTTCACGCCAGTACGTGATGGTGATGGCCGCGGCAATCAGCTCGAACGGGAGCACTACAAGCCAAGAGATCGCGTAGTCCCAACCCATGGCGAAACCCCTGAGGAGATACCAGTCATGTGATGTCAGCTGCCTGCCTCTGGAGGAAACGAACGTCTTGGAACGTCTTGGGGTTAGACCGGCAGCCGGTACTCACCAAGAGGGATCAACAAAACGGACGACGTAGGTGTAGAACGCGCCGTTCACCGGGTACAGGACGGCCATCTCAGCCAGAGCCTGACAGGTAAATAGAAGCATCACGCCGATGATCAGGTAGCAAATGAGCAGTGACGCAGGGCCACCAGTGTTTAGGGCACGGCCCGAGCCGACGAAGAGACCAGCACCAATAGCTCCGCCTGTTTCGCGCATACGCAACGGACGCGTCCATGGTCAGCAAGACGGCGGTAGACGGATACATACAGAAACCGCACGCATCCAAGCAAGCAAGCTAGCATGCAAGCAGCAGGAGGCTCGAATACATACCAATGGCAATCATCTGCATGTGACGATTTTGCAGGTCGCGAACGAGCGGCTTCGACTTGTTGACGATGCCGACCTCCTCGTCGCGGCCGTCCGGAGACCCGACATCGTGATCGACCACCTGCTTCACGTTCTTATCGGAAGCCTCCATGGTGACCAAAAGGCTGTTCTTATTCTAGCAAAGCCTCCTTCTAGGGCAAGCTCAAGTAAGTGCTGTCGGCTCCAAGATAAGGAGAGTGAAGATGACCAGAAGAAAGCCTCGGAGAGGGAAGGCTTGAGTTGGGGTTGGAGTTGGGGTTTGCCTATATATATGTCTAGGCAGACTGGGACGGGTGGGAAGGGAACGGGAGGGGAGGGGAAGAGGGACAGCAAAGAAGACGAGGGTCCTTTCTTGGGTCCGACCGAGGTGGGAGAAAGACAGCTCTAAATATGGCCGAACGAGCATGTATGCAGGCAGGCTGCACCAGATCCAGAGCGGGTAGGTAAGTACCTTGGTAGGTAGCTGGGTAGAGAGTCAAGTAGGACGAGGGGCGTAGAGGGGGGTAGCAGGAGGCAGGCGGTGGTGCCACCGAGCAGCATGCAACTCTTCTCACCCAGGTTGAGACGAAGAGACAAGGGTGGGTGGGTGGCGGCCGCGCGCTGGTGCATCCCCTTCCTTGTCTGGCCTGTGCCGTGGTCCATGGTGTCACGTACCAGGAGGGGAATCTCGAAGCATGCTTTGTATGTACCAAGTATTCGGCCACCTGCAGGGGGGGAAGGTACTTTCGCTTTAAAAAGATTGGAGGCAATGAGCTTCAAAGAGCTCTTTGGGGGTGCTATCTGGACCCAGCCAGTTGGCCAATCACCGTCGTGCCCCATCACACCCGGACGAGGCACTTACAAGCCCTGAACGAGGGAAGATCACGACACCGACGCTCGACTTGGGCATGAAGATGTGGGGTTAGGAGAGGTGGTTCATGAGAGAAAAGAAAAATATCAATTCCACTTGATGAGCCAGCGACTGCTAGCCTGATCTAGCCGACAGTTTCGTCGGTATCCACCTCCGAAGAAGCCCAACAAACGGTCAGGCAACACAGCACGACAGTGAGTGTGTAAACAACAAAAAAGAGAGAGACTTGGAAGAGCCGAGGGGTGCGGCTGAGGTGCAGAGGGGGCACAGATGTTGGCAGGTGATGAAGACCAACATGGACGTGCGTGCTTCCAATGGCCGCTTTCTGATACCGGCGGCATGTCGGTATGCAAGTTCTGGGGACGCACAGCTAACGACCCCGACTCGACCCAGGAAACAGTCATGATTGTAATAAAGCACAACAGGAAGGCTTGCACTGACTAGCACAGCACCAGTGGGCGTGTAACCCATCGAAGTGACAGTAGAACGCCTGAGCTCCTCCTCCTGTACATGCAGGGAAGCAGGGCCCCTGAGGTATGTATGACTTGACAAGGCACAAAAGGAAATTTCTTTGATGGGCTGCATTTTTCCTGGCCGTCGTCTCACTGGAGAGTCCAGGCAGGGCCAGGCGGTACTGTTTAGCCAGTTTATGAAGAATCAAGCACCACCCGCAGCACCTCATCAGGCCGAGCAGTTACTATCCAGCAATAAGGAAGACCGAGCGGACCCGAGCGGGCCATGTTTCCAGCCCGAGTGGTACATACATTATCAGGCCTCCAAGGAGACGAGAGAGATGGAGACGAGAGAGAGGAGAACATAGAGGGAAAGAGAATCAATGCCAACGGTTGGTATACGGATGGATTGGGGGCGTGAGGAATCAACAGGAAAAGCGAGGAAGAAAGCTTGGTTGAGGGAAGGTCCAGAACGTTTCGAGTTTCGAGGGTAAGGGTGACATCTGCGCACCCTAGCCGAACCGCATTGCTTCGTACACCTGTGCTTGTGCTGCTGCAAAGACACCAGCGACGCGTACTTTTGAAAGGAAGGTCGTACCATGTCCGTCCGACGAAGTACCTCGCGCCGATATCAATTCTTTCTTGGGGTAGGTCCCTAGCCTGGAGCCTGTCTGTCCCACACGCCTCGCCTGCCTCCCTGCTTACCTACCTAGGTGCCCCCGCTGGTGCTTCCGCTCCGGTACAGCTCAGAAAAATGCACAGAGAAACTTCTCCCATCAGCATCGGAGCTCTCCAGCAGGTAAGCTTTTAGTTTCCGAGGTGGACAAGAGCGGGATCAAGAGCGGCAAGAAGCATCATAATCATTCTTCCCCATTCGTCATCGATGCCAAGCATTGGCGGTGATGCCGCTGACAACGGCTCCTTCGGTTGGCGTTTTGTTCGAGAGGATGATGGGATGGATGGCTGGAGGTGGAAGTGGAGGTCAGAAAATGGAGGGGTGGTCTCTCGAACAAAAAAGAACAAGGGAAAGAAGAAAGAGCGGCAACATGGATCATGGCGCCCACAGTGCCCACCCCGCACGACGCCCCCGAAAAGATAAGCTGTATCCAATCAGGAAGGTCGTTTATCATCCCCAGATTCGAACGCCCCCTCAGAAGAGCGCAGAACTGCGACCTCATCTCGCACAAAGCAAAGCGACTCGGTTGATGGCTTCGAGCGCTCATGTGAACCCCTTCCACTGATCGGCCAGTTAAGCTCCCTTTTTTTGGTTTTTCTTTTGATGATTCCGAGTCCACCCACCCGAACTGTCAAGCAAGAAACTCAGACCCTGAATCGCGTCCGACGTGACGCTAGCTAATGGTGGTGGTGGCGGTGGTGGTGCTATCATCACACAAGGTCTCTCGCATGGCTCGGGAAGCACCCTCTCGCCATGCAATGCCCACCGCCCGTTGGACATCTCCCGACGCAACACAATTGCTTTGATTGCTTGCCCACCCTCGACCCGACCGACTGACTAGCCTGACAAGATACTCCGGGATATCTGAGATAAGGAAGAGCTGGCAAGTGGTGCAATATCTATCTGCACCATCAATCCCAACCGCATCCGTAAGACAATGTACTAGGCAGAATTTCGCTCGGGGGTGCCGCGAACCAACCGGGCACCCACCAACTTGGGAAAAGTAGGACGACGGAGATAGAGCGAGAGACAGCATCAGAGTCAACGCGGCGAGCTCTGTCATTCCCTGTGCCAGCAAGCAGCATGCTGAATATTGACTTAGCTTCCCGAGCTCCCCTTCGCATGGAAGGGGTTAGCCTGGTCGAGAGAGTGTGCGTTTGTGATATGCAAAGGGTCGGGCTTCCCTTTTCTTTTCACAATCTCATCATCCGAGCGGGTTGCATCGGACCAAAGATGCCCTGCTTCATTGGCCCATCGTATTTCTTCCTACAGTACTTGCCGGCCAAATCCACAAGGACGGCGACTTGTTGAAGGACCTTGTTGATGCGAGCGACGAGGGATGGGATGGATCCATTCATCCTGCACTGCAGCACTGGACTTTTTTTGCGATGCTCCATTGCGCTGACACCTCCCTCCCTCCATCACGACCTACTGCTGTCGGCCGTCTGTCCATGGATGGGCGACTCAAGGATCGGAATCTCAGTGGGCGAGCCCGCCGGACGGCACGAATTCTCTCCAATCCCCCCCTCCCCTCATCATAACCTCGGGCGCGGTGGCTGGGTGGGTTTGCGGACGCAAGGTCCTGCAGGCAGGTGTATACAAGTTGGTACTGGTCCGGACTCTCTCTCTCTCCGTCTCTCTCTGTTTCTCTGAATACTCCTTCCCGCCCATCGATCCAACCCAGGATCCTCCCTCTCAAAGCACACTGAGGCTCCCGTGTCTGGTCGGGCGTAGGATTAATGAAGTGGCAACCCTTTTTCTCTCTCCCTGACGCGGCATAGGTATCCAATCAATATGGCAAACAAAAACGGCGGGGCCTTTCGCGCAAATTCCTCCGTTTCCCGCGTGCATACTCCGGACCGCCTTGTATTTCCCGTCCGGATATGAGAAGTGGTTCTGGCTGTTCTAGAAGCTTTTCCCTCTGTCTTCTGTGCAGATGATAGGACGGATTCTGCTGCCGGTCTGGTGCCATTGCTGCTTGTTCCTCCTCACCCCAGCACCACGGGCTCAGCCTGTGACAAATACCTACCTACCCGAGGTGGAATGGGTACCTAGGTAGGTAGGTAGGTACCTGTGTGCGTAGAATTTCTTTTGTAGACGTACCACAGACGCTGATCTCATGCTTACCGGATGCGGGAGTGAGATAACTTCCATGCACGGCGGGTCTGTGTTCGCGGACGAGGACGGTAGGCGGGTGGTGGGAGGCGGTCTGGAAGGGCTTGCCTCACTGATTCGTGGCGACGGCGGTGGTGAAGCTTTGTTCTGCCATCCCGTGGCGATAAACTTCTACGTCTATGGCTCGGTGACGTTCTGGGAAAAATGATTCGACCAAAGCCGAATTCGTTTTGCGGGCAAATCCTTTCCTCCTCCCGCACCAAGGGATATCTCTTTCGTGACACCCCTAGGTAATTTTTCTACTTCCAAGACATGACGTTGAAAATAGGTTCTCTGGAAAACACCCCCACACCACTGAGATCGAACTCTGGGCATACTCTGGGCATACTGGGCAAGCTCTGGGCATACTGGGCAAGCTCTGGGCATCCAGGGCGAGCTCTGGGCATACTGGGCGAACTCTGGGCACAGAGAAAAATGGGCATCAATGGTTCTGGACCACAGCCGTTGCAGCCTGGGCAAAAAAGCTTCTTTACTCTTCCATTGCATCTCCCCCCAGAGAGGATCGGCAAAGCGAAGGCGAGGGAAAGGCGGCGGGAAGGAAGACATCGTTGATGTAATAGCTCTGAGCCTGAAGGAGAAGGTCGATAGAGACACAAGACCTTGGCGTCGGGACTTCTCGTCCATGCTCTAAATTGACAGACGGGAAGCATCCATTCAATGGCTCATGCAATTAACACTGACTATTAGCGGCTATTTTGCCAGGACGCATTCTCCATATTATGGGATGGACTCTGGAACGCCGCCGGCACTTCCTGGGTACGAACACTCCCGCTAGCATCGTCCGCTCGGCGAGGAATGCTTAGTTGATCCCTAAGAAACCCAAACTGAACCGACTTTTCCTCATTTCAGGTAGGTACCAGGTTCGGATGAGCGATAGAGATAGCTCGAATCAACGCCTCGCACCAAGCTTCAAATGCAGTTCAGGGGGATTCCCCATTCAGGCCGCTGTGGCGCTGGCTTCGGCCGTTTACACGGCGAAACTGCTGGGCTTTTCCTCAATTTGTGTCACCCACACGCCCACACTGGTGAATGCGGCGATACCACATCGATCGCCAATGGTTGAATGGGTGTGGTGTGGCCATTGGGGCGATCGAAATATTTCGTAGCTCGCTGATAATACTGATCACATGCTGCTTGGTGAGTTCCCAACTATGTAGGATCGCTTCCAAGACAGATACTCGTCTGTCGTAGATATCGGGAAGCCCCTCGATTTGATCGGACTCGCCGGACCATGATCCCATCACTCAGCCAGGGGTGGCCTGCAGTGGATGCTGATAGGTGAGGCTTCTCCCCCCAACTGCAGGAAGCTCCATTGAACGATTGAGTATTGGCAACATCGTGTGCGGGGTTCGTTGCATGGGGCGTCGAGCTCGAGCTCTGTTTTGGGAGTGGTGCATGTATCCCGCTGCCCGGCGCAGTCCGCATCACGGTGGGGTGAGATCACTGCAGTTGAGTCGGGGAGCAAGCCGGACATCCTTGTCGACCAGTGGTGTAAGTGATAACGCGGTTAGGTTCCTAGCCTCTGAAAAGAGTCAAAACACCAGCAACCGAGCGGAGAAAATCAACACAAACGTATCGGTCGACCTGGCTCGAAAGCCGTACCAGCCGTATTGCAAAATAACTGATGCGAATTCTGGAAAGCCTCGCTCGTGTTTCGTACTGCTTAGCGCACCAGACATCTGGTAATGCAAGGCTCGGACTAGAAGCATGCCTCGGTCGGCAGCCTGCTTGCACAAGGCAGAATTACGCTGGCCCAGACCCGTTACGGCTGGGAAGCCGAGCAAAAGCTTCGAGAATTATTCTACATGCACGCAGGGCACTAGCAAGCCGGCTCACTAGCGCGAGCCATAATCGCATTAGCAGCCGGGTCGGTATCCGAGAAAGGAAGTTGAGCAGGTGACGTGGATCGATCGATTGATTGGTGTGAGAAAGTTTTAAATCAAAATCCGAGATATCTTGTGGACTTGTTGCACGTACATCCAGGGTACCGACTGGTTCGGCATGTGCCCGTTGTACGTAATACGTACATATAATATTGGGTGACAGACTATACATCAGATCGATAGGTACTTTTGATGCTGCGATGCCCAAGGCAGTCGGGACATGCAAGACAGCATCAGCGGAGGGTAGTATGTAGGTAGGTAGGTAGTCTGGTGTCCGCCAGCTTCGCCCTGTTTACCAAGCATGCCGACAAACCCAGGCAAGCCTATTGATCCTATCCCCGCACGGCCTCCAGGCGAACAAAGGCAGGGACAGGGACGTCCCCATCCGCGACAGGGACAGGGGTAGGACCGGGAGGGATATCCTGGAGCGTCCCGCTCTCGTACATGGCAAGCCACACCGCGTCCGCGTTGACGACCTCGAGAGCCTCGCGAGCTGCCTCGTTCTCGGCCAGGGAATCAGCCAGCAGGTCGAGGATCTCATCGAAGATCTCGTTCTCGATCTGGACGTAGGACAGTATGGCAACGAGGAGCTCAACCGCCCCCTCCCACACCAGCGCCGCCTGGGCGAATCTGCCCAACCCAGTCGAACCGGCCACTTGCTGTTCCTGTTGTTGCTGATGGTGAAGCTGATGGTGACTCTGTTTCTGGCGCACCATCTGCAGCTCTCCACCACTGTCGACGATAGTTCTATGAGGTAGCACGATTTCCTCACCGACGAGGCTGCGCCCAGGAAGAGCGAGCGGCCGGGTACGCGAGCCGCCTCCCCCTCGTGGGGCGGCGGTCGCCTGGGCTTTTCGAGCCTCGTTTTTCGCCCGACGACACCAGCTACCCAGGCTCTCCCACCACTCCGTCTTGATCCTCGAGCCCAGGAAGTCGCCGCACCCCTGCGCCAGCGCCGATATCGCCTTGCACGCTGCCACGACGACGTAGGGCTCTGGGTCGTGTAGACGCGAGATCATCACCGGCCAGAGCGTGTTGACCAGCGGCAGGAAGGCCTCCTCGTCGAGCGCCATAGCCGATGACACCGTGGCCAGGAGATCGAGTAACGACTTTCGGAGTGTCGGGGTCGGTGATGTGAGGTAGTGCTGTGTTAGGGTTGCCACACGCTTGAGCAGCTTGTACGTGGGTGTCGGCTCGGGTTTCTCCTCGTCGTCATCGACGGGCTCGTTACTCTCAGAAGCCTCCTGTTCCTCTTCTTCTCCCTGTCCCTCTCCCTCTCCACGTCCCTCCAGAGCTGCCTCAAGCTCCCTCTGCCTCTTCTCGAGGAACTCCTCGGCCTGGGACTTCCACGGAGCTTCGGGGTGTCCCCGAACCGCTTCTTTATTAGCTTCGTCGTCTTCTAGATCCCGCTTGCGCTTCTGAGCCCGCTTCTCAATAACCTCAGTTTGGATCTGCGAGATACTAGCCGCTTGTGGCGGCTTCTTCTTGTGTTCGACCGCCGCCTTGGAATGGCCGTCCTCGAGAAGGAGCACGTCAGACTTCACGCCTTGCTCGACCATTTCTGAAAGCACGTCAAAAAGGCTCTCCACAAAGACGGGGTAGCCGTGATAGTTGTCCAGAGCGGTGAATATCGCCTCGACCACATCTCCTAGGAAGGGGACGAGCGTCGGGCCCGTCAGCCGTATCATCATCTTCAGGACTCTCGTCGTCGCCGGAGTGATATCGAAGGTGTTCAGCCTAAGCGAGACTGATGTGACCATGTAGTCGACATTGTCAATGATTAGCTCAGAGACGCTCCCGTAGCCGCAGGAGGAGGCGAGAATGTTCAGAGTCGTGATGGCGTGGCGTCTCAGCAGGGGACTCTGCGATCCCAGAAAGGTCGCGATGGGGAATAGCACGTCGATCAGCTCGGGTTTGAAGGACTGTTGTAGTCGGTTGGCAGCGAAAGCCGTGACTTCCAATGCTATGGCTTCCAGCCTCCAGTCGGCCTCTTCGAGATCCGGGTCGGACGCGAGGATCGATCCAGAGAAGGAGAATAGCTCTCGGAAAATCTCCTCCGGGCCGTTAGACGAATCAGATATCGAAAAGTCGACGAAGCAGTCGAGGTCTGTCGACCTCGCCAGGGCCGCCTTAACAAGCTCGAAGGCCAGCCAGTAGGCTGTAACCTGGTCAACACCGTAGGAGTCCCGGACGAAGCCTAACATGTCGGCCGCAAGCTGTACTTGCTGGTTCGGAGACCCAAAGTTGGCAACGAGATCCACCAGCGCATCCCTCGTATCCTTTTGGCTGCCTTGAGGTAAGAGCACCGGTTTGTAAATCTTGAGCTCGGTGCTAGGTCTCACTAGAGCACTCGATCCCCAGTCTTCCTCATCGGCGTCCACCTCTCTCATAACAGTGGATAAATTTGCGCTCTGGGTGAGTGACACGACACTGTCTCTCAAAGCGGTTGAGAGTGCATCGTGGAGCGTAGATGAGTCGAGTTGCATAGCCTCAATTAGCCTGTATCCCTTCATGAGGGACCGTAGGGACTGCTGCTTCACAGTTTCGTCGCTCGTCTGCATGATCCTTGGGAGGCTGTTCGTCCAGTTGAACACTACCGTCTTCAAGACATCCTGAAGCTCAGGGTAGATGAGAGCTAGGTCTTGCAGGGTGGTTCGGAGCTCCAGGCCACTTTGGCTTGCCGATCCCCGAAGGAGGCCCTGCAGGCCACCTGGCTGGGACACGTCAGGGCCGGCGGCCTCAACGACCTCTTTCCATGTGATGATCGTGCTCTCCACGAGGAATAAAGCGCAATCAGCCAGGGTGCTGTGACACTCGTCCAGGAGAGCGATGCACAACGCCTCGACAGCAAGCTGCACCTCATCCGATTCGTGATTTCTTAGCTTGAGAATGTTAGCGAGGGCGAGTTTGATCTGAGCAGCCGTCGCCTTGAGCCAAGACGCAGATAGGACTTCCGAGGAGGCACCCTCGGTGTCGTTGGAGGCTCCCTCTAGCTGTTTCAGGGAGCTTCTGTTGTGAATGTCGCCAAGGAGCTTCCCAAGAATGTCTTTGAGAACTTGCAGGCCGTGAACAAGGACTCGTTTCTGAGCCTTCAGAGACGACGGCGGTGCGAGGAGACGAGAGAGAGCAGACACGGTGCCGGGAAGGAAGGAAGCGAGAACTGCCCTGTCCTTCATGGTGAAAAGGGAGCCCAAAGCGTCCAGAGCTGCGAGCTGAATGTCGGAGTTTTGCCCGTCCGTGACTCCTTCAAGGATGACCGTCACCGCATGCCCAAGGCTGGGTAGGCTGTTGGCCTCGACTAGAGCCTCGGCGACCGGGCCGGAAAGGGCGGAAGCCCTCAGCAAATCTGCTAGAGTCCGGTAGCATTCGAGCACCGTCTCCTCTGGTGGTCCCGGGCCCCGTTCTTGACCAGGAACACCGGCGATGATGAAGGTGAGCAGAATGAGGAGTTGCTGGGCCAGGTTGGCCGCGAGAGTGGACCGCCAACCGTGCCGGATCAGAATTCGGAGGCATTTTATTGAGTTCTCGATCACACGCGAAGTGTGTTTCTCCTTGTTTTTGAAGATGTATGACAAGGGGAAGAAGACATATTCTGCTATCTTCGGGTCCAGTGCGGACGCATCGTATTCCGCCTGGCGAGACAGTATGCCGCACAGTTCTTCAGTCAATCGAAGCAGCTGGATATTGTTTCCAGGCTGGTCTGCCTGCCGCATCACCAGCTTGCTGATCTCCACGCAGCATGGCTTGAGCTGTGGAAGATGAAAGCTCCCGCATATCAGTAGCTGTTCGTTCGGTCGATCCGGCGTAGAGCTCTTGAACGCCCGGACGTGGGTGTGAGCAATGCGAACTTACTCGAGCGAACAACTCATTTCGTGTGGTGGAAGAGTTGCGGAACAACGCTGGCTGATCCATGATCACTAGGGTGAGGGCATGTCGCGAGATATTTCAACTTCCACTCTCGAGAACCCGGCGATGTTGGTGAGCAAATGGTGGAAGAGGGAAGAGAAAAGAAGAGATGCACCCCAATAAGGCAACCGCGTTAACAATTTCAAGGTGGGGCCACCATTGAGGAGTGATGGGGTCCCGACGGCCGTTAAAGTTGACGTTCGACGCCCTTACTTTGGAAAATCAGTGACTCGGACGAATATGAAAGGGCTGTAAATGACTGGTCTTAAGATCGCACAGAACTCTGATCCATATGTCGTGAGAGTTGAATCCGTATGCCCCCAAAGGAGCCTTGGGATATCACGTGATCAGAACGCTCTTCCGACTCTGATAGTTACGGATAGCGAAGAAATGAGCCGGATGACGGGAGAAATAGGTATCGCATTTTCCTAAAAATAACGCTTAATAAGAGTCCACCTCCATACCTCTACCTACCTTCCTGTACCTCGACAGGTATTCTATGTGGAGGCTCCTGAGGCTCCGTTGTTTTGCCTGCAGCCCGCACCGAGCCCGGCCGCATACGGCCCCACATCTCGTCCCCGCCCCCGCGAGACCATGCTCGTCACTCCTGCGTTGGTCCTCAACCTCAACAACCCCCAAGCTTGGGGACATTACATCAACTCAGAGAATCAGACCACGGCCTCGAAGGCTGAAGGGAACAATGTCTGGATATCCATTTCCAGTATTGGTCCACCCATTTCCATCGCCGACCCGACAAGCATGTGCTTACGAACTGGGGACTTCGACTCGCCGAAATGCACTAGTCTTCATCGGCGGGCTTGGTGACGGGCCACATTCGGTGCCGTACATCAGACAGATCGCGGAGCGACTGGAAAATACTCCAGAGCTGGGCTGCTCTGTCTTCGAGTTCCGCATGCGGAGCTCGTTTTCGGCGTTCGGGGTCAAGCGTCTCAGCGACGACGTGGCCGACATCTCGGCGCTCGTCAAGTACCTCCGTAGCATCGGCAGGGAGAAGATCGTCCTGTTGGGCCATTCCACAGGCTGTCAGGTACGGGGATACCAGCCCAAACTCCCGATAAATATCACCGGCCCCCTGCTGACCGACCCGGCTGGCTTGGATTAGGATTGCATGGTGTACACAGACTACGTCAAATACGGTAGTGCTTCAGTTGATGGCTTCATTCTCCAAGGGCCAGTGTCGGATAGAGAGGCTTTTGGCCCGCTCGCGTCGAAGGAGGCCCTAGACTATAGCCTCGAGGTCGCTTCCGAGATGATCAAGGCTGGCAAGGAGAATGACATCATGCCGCCTGATGAAAAGATTCCTGCTGTATTCGGGAGGACTCCATTTACCGCTTATAGATGGCACTCTCTTCTAGCTCCCGGGTAAGTCAACAGAGGCGAGATACAAGCCGGGGACATGCGAACTACGTGGATGTCGTGAACGTGGTGTATACGTACTAAACAACTGTAACCCGCAAACAGGGGAGACGATGACTTCTTCTCATCGGATCTGTCCGACGGGAAAATCGCTTCGGCGTGGGCCAAGTTCCGGAAACCGGTGCTTGTACTCCCGTCTGGGGAAGACGAACACGTCCCAAAATCCATCGATGTCAAGAGCCTCATGTCGCGCTGGGCGGCGCTCGCCCCGGCTGGAGTGGTCAGCGAGCTCTCTGAGCTGATCCCCGGGGCTAACCACACTGTGGACGACAATGAAGCCCGGAATTGGATGGCCGACAGAGTGGTCGCTTTCCTCAAAACCCTTGTGACGCACGACTCGACAACGCTCTGGCAGCCAGAAGAATCCCAATCGTACATGGATGTGTACTAGAGGACGGAGGGGCGATGCTGGAGCTATTGGAGCAATGCATGGCATGCTTCATGTAGACACCCTTTACGATAGAGACACAATGCGGAACGTTCTTCTACGTCCCGACCAATTTGTACCGCATCTAGATGGCCTTTTTTGCTTCCTGGCCAACAAGACTGGCATGTGCTGAATCGCGAGATATCTGGCTTGCCTTCTCAGAGGCTTCGAAGGCGTCAAATACCTGACAGATCCTCCTAACAGTCTTGAACAGGATGACTTCGACAAGCAAGCAACAATATGCGTGTTAGCCCAGGAATCATTCATGGAAACAAACGGTAGTTTAACAGATGCAAGTGGAAGGGAGCTTGGATGATCAGGGACACACCTCCGGGTATCACCGCCCAGGGCAGGTTCATGCCCACATAGTAGATCCAGAAATACTGAAACTCAGGTCTGCTGTGGAGCACCCCTTTCGACACCTTATCCACATAGCTCGTCGAGTAGTAGAGGGCAACACCGTAAAGATGGGCCAAACACGCTACAATTTGCAGCGGATATCGAAGACTGTTGCCTCTCACGATGCAGATGGCCACGGCCAAGCAACAAGGACCCCAGAACAGCTGCGAGAAAGAAGCCGGGACAACGGGCTCTGGTTAGCGGAGAGGTTCGCATGCTAGGCAAGTTACCCATGAACGGAGAGACCCAGTGAAGACGAAGACTGGAATTCATACCACTGTAATCGACTCGATACACACCACAAACGTGTCGGCGACTAAGTACCCTATGCCAGCAGGTGTGCGTTAGTGCACATAGGTAACCCCGGCATGAGGAAGTCTGGAAGACGGGAGGAGGGGGTGCAGTACTTGAGTCTGAGAGGCTGTATTCCTTCCAAAGCTGAGCGAATAAGCCCTGAGATCCAGGAATCTCTCTTCCGTATAGTATAAAGTAGCCTGGGCGAGCAAAAGAAAGTTAGGAGAGCCCATACAACCGTTCACCAGGCTAGAATCAAGTTGCAGCGAATTCATTCCAATAACGCACCCTCAAAGAAGCAATGAAGAAACCCGCCTGTAGAAGAAAGTTCACGAGTTAGCAAGAGTTGGTCTTTAAGTATCAGAGCACATAAATCCATGACATTGACTTCTCCTTCCTCGACTCCTAGAGAAAGCGATGGCGTTGAAGGAGAGCGATATGCTGGAGTAGGTGGGTAAACCAACTCACTGAGTACGAACCAGCAAATCATCCCAAAATCTGACAGAGAAAGCATGGGATTGATGCGTCTAGCGACGGCCACAGAGCTCAGCAGAAGGATGGCAATGACGCCCGCAAAGGACCCTAGCACTGCAAGGAGCGGCGTCTCGTTCTCCTTGTAGCCAGCGATCACGGCATCTTCTGGAAAGTACGGGTGCTGCAACAGGAAGCCGGAGGATGGTGATGACGGCTCCGACGCCATGTTCGGCTTCTTTTGGGCTGGTACCTTTCTTCCTCTTCTCCAGCTCCCTCTGCTATCACCCGGCCGGTTTAAGAGATTATCGCATACGAGGAAACGAGACAAGAATACTTCTCCCTTCCCCTTCGGTGTGAGCACGCGAGTTTGGCCGTCGAGCGGCAAAAGAGTCTGTTCAGGAGTTTGGAGCGGTGTGCCATCGTGCCATCGTGGTAAAAGGCAGCGTGGGAATCAACTAACCCCACACTACCGTTGCAGTGAGGCCCACCCCTGAAGAGCCCCCGCAACAGGGGACCACAGGTCCTTCAGAGGATTCAAAACCGGTATTGACATACGGCCTCATCCAAAATCAATCCAAGGAGCTTACGGCTGAGGGGAACTTTTCACATACTGCTTCATCAGTAGAATCCTGACGGCACTATTCTTCAAAAATAACCTAAGCAATTATTGCCTGGCGGCAAAGGGAGGGGGTGACGCTTAACAGCGGCTCGGACCCGAGCTAAATTGAACGTCTGCTTTCTTGGCAGGGGTCTTCCTCCTCTTCGATGACGCATGCTCCGCGAGCGTCTTATATGGGACAGAGGTCGTCGAGTACAAGCAGAAGAGAGAGAGAGCTTCTACGGAGTTTTCTGCTTCTTCTCCTTGTGCCTGCTGATCCTACCCCTCTCCTTCTTCTGGCTGATCATCGTCCATCCTTGAAAACTGCGCGGGGCATGACGAGTTAATCGGAACGTCGCACGACGACGAAACTTCTCTCACTCCTGCGCGGCGTTCTTGAAACAAAGCAGTAGCACTATGTCAGAGCCAGCGTCAAGTCGCATACGACGGAACACAGCGTGTGTCTCCTGCCGTGACTCCAAGGTACGAGAATGGCATTGTGTTGCTTTCAAGGGCAGAGAGGAGCTTGGTCATTTGAATTTGAGTGTAAGACTGGTAGCTGACAACAGCTCTCATTTTGGCCGATTCGGCTGTTGGCTTTCGAACCCCTTTCTTTCCTTGAATCAGGTCAAATGCGACGCACTCACCGCGGGGAGCCAGTCATGCACGAGATGCGCCAAACTCCGGATTCAGTGTGTGGTAGACAGGTCTCATCGGCGGACGAGCAGACGAAGGTGAGAAGATGCGTGCTGTTTAGCTGAGCCCCGGGCCCGTCTAGGAGGGCCTCTCAACCCCTATTCTCCCCTGACATGAGGGAGAGGACGCGAGGCTGACCACGAACCTGCCGCAATGTCTTGCGCGGCGGTTTTCTATGGACAAAGCAAACTGGAGGAGCTTGCCCAGGAAGTCAGGAGTATCAAGGAGGCGGTTGTGTCACAACCTCCGGCCTCCGCTGGACTCCCTAATCTCCTTCCTGTTGCTCCCATGAACTCACCGCCTGCCTCCCTAAGCTCTCCAGCGAGCTCTCGGAGGTCCCTCGCGGAACCCCAGCCTCTCCCCCCGCGTCTCCTGTCGCCACGTGCCAGTCGAGGAGTTGCAGATACACCGCTCTCTACGACTATCGCAGGGAGGTCGCCTACGGAGCCGAGGGCATTGAACTCGCGAGTCTTTTCATCAGAGCGAATCGACTTTTACTTTGAAAGGTACGAGGGATGTGGCCTGTACACCGACCGATAATCCTCTGTCTATCCCTCGCCACATACATCCAGCTACCTCGACATTCGGAAATGACTTCCTTACGCCCCTGATAAAAAAGGACACCACAAACTGACAGGTGCCACTCAGATTCTTTGAACACTTTCACCCTTATTTACCCATCATCCGCAACCGAGACCCAAACCAATGCTATGACGCTGCACCCGTCTTGTTCTGGGCCATAATAGCCACCGCCTGTCGCCCACAGGCCCCTGGTGACGAGAGCAACGAGCTCCAGTTCTTGGTGGAGCATCTCCCTCCACAGATCTGGGCGGCCGTCGCGGACCAGCCTCTCCCCCTCGGCGTCGTCCAAGCGCTGGTGCTCGTCAGCGCGTGGCCGCTGATGCTCCGCGCCGCCAAGGACCCGTCGCCTTTCTTCACTTCCATCGCCACCAACGCCTGCTTCCTGCTGGGCCTGCATACCGGCCGCGGCGACCATCCGGAGTTTGCGCTGCCGAGCTTCCCGATGAGGGTCACTGACGAGGAGGCTCTCTTTGTCTGGGCCGGGCTGAATATTATATCTAACAGGTACGGCAATGGACTTATGCGTCTCTCTTTTGCCAATGCCATCATCATTTTCCTTAGACCACTAACTCGGACATCGCTGTCCCCATCTCCCTCCCATTGGATAGCGTCGCGGGCTACTCGGGCTATCCCTCCACAGGGCAGCTCTTCAACAAGGCCACAGAGCGCATCTTAGACGGCTCTTCTCCTATCGAAGCCTCACCTTATTTTAAGGCTCAGCTGAAGGCCGCTATGTTCTCCAGCCGACTCCAAAAGACTCTCTACGCGTACGTGGAGGAGGCTGCTGGGGTGTCTCACCATGTCATCGCGGTCCTCGAAGAGGAGTTTGAGACATCCCAAAGAGCCTTCGCATTAGACCCTGGAGGTAGGTTGTGCAGCAGCAGGAGTATGGAGCAATCACCGAGGACTGAACTAGCTGACATAGCCGATACGCTACCACGCAGACCTGAACCGCTTTACCCAACTCTGCACCCTCCTCGAGATCCAAGTCTGCTACTTCATGCCCCTTCCCGACTTCAATCTCGCCATCCTCAAACAAAACATCCTAAAGGCCTACACCACAGCCCAGCGCGTCGTGCGCCTCGCCCTGCAGCTCCAGCAAGACATCCGCCACCTCGAGCACGCGCCGCACCACGTCTCGCGCCACGTCCTCTCCGCGCTCTGCGTCACCATGCTCGTGGCGCGCTCGCCGTTTCTAGTCGCCGCGGACGAGCAACAGCAACAACACAGCTCCGACGACGACGCCGCCGCCACCGCCGCCGCCACCGTCGGCTCCATCACCACCAACAGAGACGCCGCGGTGCGCGACGGCATCCGCGCCTTCAGGGCGTGCTCCGTGCTCGAGGGCGACATCGCCTCGCGGATATCCAAGATGATCGAGTCCTACTGGTCCGTCAGCCACCTGCTCCCCCCCGTCGAGATACCGCTCCTGGGCGCGTCGCACCACACGCAGAAGCTCAGCTCGAGCCTGACGTACGAGTGCCTGAGGCGCTGGCGGAGGGACATGGAGCAGGGGAGACCCGCAGCGGTGGCGGCGGCGGCAGCAGCATTAGGGGCGGCGACGGCGGCGGCGGAGCCGACTGGACCCTTGCGCAGGCCGTCGGATAATGGCACCCTGACGACGACGACGACGACGACGACGGGGGGTCTGGATCCATCATCATCAGCCCCTGATTTATCCGATCCGTTTCAGAAGATCGACTGGGACGCCTTTATGGACTTCGACTGGAGCTCTGCGCCGGACTATCCCTTGCTCACATGAGCCTTTTTTTTGCTCTTGGCGGGTGCGAGATCTTAGTAGGCGAAAGATACCGAGAAATAGCGAAGAATTCTGACTACGTACCTGCTTCGCGCTCCTTATGATAGATGTCAAACCCACACTGCAGAGACAACTGAGTGTCTATAACATTTCATTTTTTGTAAGGCTGCCTGAGAAATGTTAATCAATAATAGCTCCCAGCCGTCTTCCTCCTCTTGATGCCCGCCTTCCCAGAGGTCGCTGTCACCGTTGTCGCCGCCGTCGCCGTCGCCGCCTCCCCTGAATCATCCCCCCACAGTCGCCGCTCATAGGTCCCGACCCAATACCCCCACCCTACCACCCTTCCGCGGATCGCCTCGGCCACCTGCTCCCTCGACACCTTGGATGCGAGAAAGGCCTTGTCCAACGGTTGGCTCAGAGCGATGACCTGGAAGAAGTCTGTATGTACCCGAGCGGAAGACAGATGGATAGATAGATGCCCAGATCAGCTATGCACCAGCCAGGTGTCGGACAGTCACGGCACAACAAGTCAGACAAGGAAAGACTTACACCTATGCACTCCATGGCTCTTCAGCGGCCTCGGGGGAACGTAGACGTTAGACCGTCTGTTCTTCCCGTAGTGGAACCCTCCCGCCAGCAGCGCCTGGCTCTCATCCTCGATCTCGAAGTCTGCCGGACCGACGACGGTCTTGTCACGCGGGATGCCTCCGTATATGCTTCTTTCCGTTGTTTATAATCGGACGGCCGTCAGAAGCACACCTGTTGTCAGCCAGTGGGAACGAGACGAGACGAGACAAGAAGAGAGATATGTCATCTGCTCAGCTCAGCTCAGCTCAGCTCAGCTCAACTTGTGCACAATGTCCTGTCCAACCACCCACCCATGCGATATAGGACTCGGCAGCGGCGCGTCCGGGTCCTCGCAGACCAGTAGCCACTCCCTGACGAGCGGCGCGACGGCCTCGGGGGCCCTCCACTCCAGCATCGGCGGCCGTCCCTCGCCGTCGGCGGTGTGCTCCCGCGAGAAGGCCGCGTTCGACTCGCCGCAGTCGGGCGACGTGACGTGTATGGTCGCCTGGGGCAAGTCCGCGAAGGCGGGCCCCTTGCAGAAGCACTTGGCGTCGTGGCCCCGCACGCCGTGGAGCAGGAGGGCTAGGAGGATCTCTACTATGGCCAGCATCACGGCGAAGAGTCTCGAGGACGGAGGGCGATGATGATGGTGTTTGTCGTCGTCACTGTTGATGGCAATTTTGTCCGTTGAAGCCTCCTTGCCTTGTGGTGACAAACTTGTCGTAGGCTTATTTGAGAGGCGATTCGATGACATAGCTTCAGGGGGCAGTGTTGGGCAATTTCCAAGTATTTGTACCCGCAAGCAGACACCGTGCTCAAACTCTCGAGTTCTCGTGAGGGTGCTCAGGTACAGGTATTTCGCCCTGACTTCGTAAATCGTAAGAGGTCCGGGGTAGAAACTCCGGAATTCGGCCTTTTTTGGTTCAACCGATTGCCGGATCGGAGATTTCATGGACATTGCAATAAAGCCGCAGTAGCACTTCAATGCTCTCTAGTCAGCATCGCTGCAACGCACTGGTTCAGGAGGCACTTTCCACCCACCGCTGCACAGTAATCAGAAAAAGCTCCGTATTCTGTGATTGGTGGTGGCAGACGGGCTTCCTTGGGTTTCGGATAAAATGCGTGATGGTGGACTGAAAAAGGGTATTAACCATTATATTCAAAGAGAACTTCTGTCCAACCCCTCTATCTACAAGCTCTACCTCACGTACTTGCTCATGAAGCGTTTGTGGAAGTCAGAGCGGAGGAGGTCCTGTCGGTGAAAAGCAAGCAACAGGTTAGCATGCGAGAGTGTAACTTGGGCTCGAGGGAAGATCTAAAGAGGGAGGGCAGAAGGAGAGAAGACGAAAGGCTCACGTTGATGAATTCCTTCTTTTTGTCCTTCTCTTCTGTGCCACGAGCCTGGTTCTTGAAGACCACATCGTCGTCCCATCGTCGCTTGATGTTGAAGTCCGGCTTGTTTAGCAGCGGATTTCCCAGGGCGATATCGCGCTCCCGTGCCTCCTGGTCGGCGGCGGCTTTCTCTCGCTCCTAGATAAGACAGGTCAAAATAGATGTTAGCAATCGGGCCAATAAGTACCAACCGGGTCGAATGGTACAGTGGAGGCGTCTCCGCATCAGGTGAGAGAGAAGAAGCGGGAATAAGCAACGCACCTCTCTCTCTCGCTTCTCCGCGCGCTCCCGCTTGATCTTTTCCAGCTCCCGCTGCAACTCCGCCTCCTCGTCGTCCGAGTCATCCTCGCTACTGTCGTCGTCAGCCCCGCTACCGTCCGAGTCCGCATCGGAGCCGCTCCCGGAGTCGTCCGCATCGACGGCACGGGACTCCTCCAGTATTCGCCGCCGCTTCGCTTCTGGGTCGTCTTCGTCCTCCAGCGGCCTCTTGTCTCGACGAGCGGCGGCGACTGCGTCCTCGTCCTGGTCTCCGTCATCATCGTCATCGACGTCGCGGATGGTGCGAGTGGGAGCCCGATCGCTGCTCGTGCTGGGGCCGGTGCCGCCGTTCAGCTTCGAGTAATAGGCCTTCTCGGCGGCCAGAAGCTCGGCCCGCAGGTCCACGCCACGGGCGCCGTCCTCATCCGCATCCGCGGCGCCGCCCTGACCTCTCTGGCTGTTGTGAGCTGTTAGCTGTGATGATCACTTTGGGGGTGAGACCAAAGCACGTCTGAAGGAATCGTACCGAAATTTCAGCACCGTGTGCGCGGGAAGCAGGCGCTGGTGGTAGGCTGGGCCTCGAAGGGCCTCCTTGCCTCGTGCCTAGTGGTGGGTTGTCAGCGGCTGATTCTCTTTGTTCCACCAGAGATGAGAATGGGAACAAATGGAGCCGACTTACTGGATCAAACGTGGGTCTGTGAGCGGTCGTCATTTTGGCAGGACGCTCGTAGTAGCGGCACTGCGATCTGGTGAGGAGCAGAGAAGCAGCAGAATGTTGATGGCTTGCTTGGTTTGGGTTGATAAAGGTTTCGCTGGAGAACGAGTGGATCGCGGCGGCGTCGCGACTGTGGAGAATCCCTGCCACTGAAAGCGTGGCCACCGCCCGGCAGAAAATGTACCTGCCATCACAGCTCCCCCGCCAACTTTCAAGGCACACTGCATACCTCCCTAGACAAGCCGAAAACCTGTCAACATCTTGGGTACGGACGTATTCTCTCATTTTTGATTGCATAAGGCAGGGGCCCCGGGTCGCCGAAGCATAGAATCCCTATTTTATCGATTATACGCCACAAGAGAGCCGGCTAGCCTGTGCAATGCCTCGAGAGGCCGAACCTTCTCTTAACGAGAAGGGGTTCGTCCTCCAAGCTCTGCAAAAGAAACTGCGGCTCGATGGTCGCGAGCTGGACCAGTACCGTCCTATCAAGCTCACGTTTGGGGACGAGTATGGTGTGGTCGACATCGAGCTCGGGAAGACAAAGTAAGCCCAACCTATAACCTCACCACGCCGCAACTCTTGGAGCTATCTGGTGCCCCGCCCTTGTCCGGCGCGGGAGAAGGTCCTCCTCATAAGGTCGTTGTGCCCAGTACAGTACCTGACGCCCACAACACTTATAACAGGGTCCTAGCAAAGGCATCCGCAGAAATCACAGTCCCATACTCAGACCGACCATTCGATGGCATCTTCAACATTGCAACAGAGCTCAGCCCGATGGCGTCCCCCGCATTCGAACCCAACAGGCCAACCGAGACCGAAGTATTACTTTCGCGACTACTGGAAAAGACGGTACGGCGCTCGGGCGCCCTAGATACAGAGTCGCTCTGCCTGGTGGCCGGCCAGAAGGTCTGGTCCGTCCGCGTCGACCTGCACGTCCTCTCCCACGACGGCGACCTGACCGACGCAGCGTGCCTCGCCGTCGTCGCGTCACTGCGCCACTTCCGCAAGCCGGACACCTCGATCGAGGGCGAGGCCGTGACGGTGTACACGGCCGCCGAGCGGGAGCCCGTGCCGCTCAGCTGGCTGCACTCGCCCTTCTGCGTGACGTTCAGCTTCTTCGGCCCCGGGGCCGACATCTCCATCGTGGACGCGACCTGGCTCGAGGAGCAGGTGCGGGTCGCGGCCTGCACCGTCAGCCTGAACCGCCACGGCGAGATATGCCAGGTCGCGAAGCTCGGCGGCGCGGCCGTCGAGGCCGTCGCGCTGTTGCAGTGCGCGGCGCTGGCCCTGAGCAAGGCGAAGGAGTTCACAGCGCTGGTGGACCAGAAGCTGGCGGAAGATGCGAAGAGGAGGGACAAAGGGGGGTTAATAGCGGAGCTCCTCAGCGCTGAGAATGCAAGGTAGCGACCAGCTGGGGAAATATCCAGAAACGAAAAGTCAACACGGCCAAAGAAAGTAAAGAATAAAAAGATACCCCTCCAAAAGAGACCGCATCCGCTCATGTCCAACAATAACAGAAATAAACATGGCCTGGGCCCATGACGATTCAGAATCGTGACCGCTGAAAAGCAAACCCCAGCACCTTGTAGTCTAAAAGCGCCCTGTGAGCGCGCATGCTTGGCCAACTTCCCGTAGAAAGGAGCAGGTCAACTTTTTCCTTCGCGACGAAAACACACCACAACGCCCTCCGTCGACGACCCGTAGTCCCGTCTATCTCGAAAACTGCACCTCGCAGCCACCCCCCGAAGCTTTCCCGACTACCTCATAACAGGCGGTCTAGACTCCTTGTTCCACTTAACCCTCGACCTCAGCCAGTCGACCGCCTCCCTGACGCCGGTGCCCGTGAGCGCTGAGACGGGGAGCACCCTCGAGTCGCGTATGCTGTGCGCCTTGTCGCCCTCGAACACCTTCTTGACTAGCCCCTCCTTGATGCGTACTACCTCGACGCAGTCCTCGCGGTCCTGCTTGTTGGCCAGTATCAGAACGGGCACGCCCTCCGTGTCCTCGTGCTGCAGGACGTCCTCCAGCACGAGTCGGCACTCCTCCAGCCGACCCGTGACGTCCTCCGCGGCAGCAGCAGCAGCGGCCGCAGCAGCATCCGCCGCCGTCGCAGCCGTGGAGCCAACCCCGGCAGCGGCGCCTGACGAGGAAACGCTACCCCTCTTCAAACTTGCCCTCCGCCCCCCACCACCAGACCCCTCAAGCGGCTCCTCATCCGCGCGGTCCTCTCCCCCGCCGCCTTCGCCGTCCGCAGCAGAAGTGTTCAGCCCTCCTCCCTCCTCCTCCCCAGGCCTAGGCGCGAGCGTGCCGTCCCCGATGTCCGTGCTGTCGATGATGAACACGATCGCGTGGCAGCTCGTGTAGTAGCCGTGCCACAGCTTGCGCAGCGACAGCTGCCCTCCCACGTCCCATATCTTCATGTACATGTCCGGCAGCGTGATGGTCGACACGTTCTGGCCCACCGTCGGCACGGTCCGCAGCTTCGGCTCGGGGGCGTCCGGCGTGAAGAGCGACTTGACCTGCTCGTGGAACGTCGTCTTGCCTGCGTTGTCGAGGCCGAGGAGGATCACGGAGTACTCTGTATGGGGGGTGGGTGGGGGCAAGGAGGCGTCAGTGAGGGTCATCGAAACATCGTAAGCTTCCACAGAGTAAGGGAAAGGAGGTTGCGCCGGTGGCCCGGATTTCCCAGAGATAGGTGTAAAGTAGGTAGGTGGCTAGGATAGGCAGGTAAGATAGGCACTCACCTTCCTTGCTCGTAGCAAGCATGTACAGCCCTTTAGCTAAGTGGTACATGGTTGATTCAGGGTGGCCGGTTGTGCGGAATCGCGAGGTGTTGTAGAGGTGGGCAAAAGCTCAGGCAAGCGAGTGTCTTCGACTGTAGCTCATGACTCTCGTTGTTGAATGTTCCGTCCCCGCTGTTCTAGGAGCTGATCTAACGAAGCAAGGAAAGCCGAATCGAAGGATGGTGTCGAGGGCGTGAGGGTTTCGTTCACCGTTTGATATGAGCTAGGTAACTCCAAGTATGTGTGGCAGGGGTAAGCTTGCAGTTACCAAGCATTTGGGAGCATCTCAACTGTCAACAGTTATGGCGGGGCATCGCATACTGTGATCGTCATCTCGATGAAATTTCAGCGAGTCCAGCACGTTTGTGCCAGCAGACAATCCGCATTCATGCGTGCCCATTGAAGCACAATGCAGCAAACATCATGATTATGACTGTTAGATTACTTGGTTTATTCGCTTCCCGAGATAGTCTTGCTACCTGTACCGGCACCAATCCCACTCTAGAACATCATTCCAATCCATACCAAATCCATGAATGTCTAAGAGCCTAACTACCGTCCACCTAACAGCTAAAATGCAGCCTGGCCGCCGACCCTGATTCTCTTCAAGGACTCACAGGGGCTCTCTTGGGCATGCTTTATTGTTGTTTGGATCCCGGTCCTTCCCCCAAAAACGCCGCCCAGTTTGCTTCGCGCGTCTTGTTTTGTAGAGTTTTTCTCTGTCTTTTCTCTCATGATAAGTTGTTCGGCCTTGAATGCTGCGTGTTGCCCCCGGGCCCGTCACCAATCCCGCTCTCGTCGTCGCGGCATGTTTTGCAAACGCAACGGAGCCACCACCAGGTGAAGAACAAAAAAAAAAAGAATAAATAAATAATGTAGGAAAAAAGTGATGAGAGAAAGAAGTCTATACCAAAAAAGGCATGAAGAAAATTAAAGGATAGCAGAGGGCAAAAAAAAAAGGACGAAAAGGAAGAAATGTGATATACATGAAGCACAAAGGAGAATGAAGAAAGGCTATGCTGTAGGAGAGCCAGAGAAAGCCACGCGTTGTCATCGAATATTCGTTCGGATCATGCGGAACAAGTTGGAGAGACAAAAGATCCGTAGGGAACGGGCTTGATTAGACCCGCAACTTCCGCTACACCACACTCATCTCTCACAATCTCGTTTCTCGTCTTTCCTCGTATCGATCGATTTTACGAGTTCGCCGCGTCCTTGTTGCTCTGCGCGCTGGCGCTCATGACCGGCTGCTGAGTGGGCAGCGACATCTTGTTCTGCTGCGACTGCCTGGCCTTGGACCAGGCGTAGACGATGCCGCTCACGAAGCCGATGGCGATGGCGGAGACGGAGCCGAAGGTGATGGGGGCCGAGAAGAAGACGAGCCCGCTGATGGCGATCGGCAGCTTGTTGAGGGCGCCGACCATGGAGTAGGTGGTCGAGGTCGTCACGCGGATGCACCAGGCGGAGCAGTACGAGATGAAGATGGCGCCGAGGCCCGAGTAGATCATGCCGATGAAGAGCGCGTTCCGCGTCTCGGGCGGGAAGTTCTTGGCCAGGTTGGCGGTGGACCAGTCCTCGGCGACGAGGGAGCAGACGACGAGGACGGGGATGGTGAGGAGGTTGTTGTAGAACATCGCTGGAAACCGTTCATGTTAGTTAAGACTCACTCTGCCGGTATGTGCGTGCGCGTCGTACGGTTCCAGAAAGGTGGGAAATATGGGGGGAAGAAGCCTGGAGCAACGTACTGTCCCAGTCCTTGAAGTTCATCTTGTGGATGACCTTGCGCATGCCGAGCATGTAGGAGGTGGTGAAGAAGACGTTCATGCCCATCCAGGCGTACCCAGCGTTCAGGGTAGAAATGGCGGCCGAGGCCTCCGACGGGAACTGGACGCCGTGGATGGCGCTCTGGATGTCGGCCCAAGCGGCGACAACGGAGCTAAGCACCATCAGGCCGAACGACAGCAGCGCGAGCGGTGTCACCCGCCCGCCGAACCAGAGCACCTCGCCGTACGCGATCGCAATGATCGTCAGGTTCTTGAAGATGGTGTACACGGGAACCGAGAGGAACTGTAACGCCTTAGTGCTGGTGTAGATCATGCCGACGAGAAGAACCGAGATCGGGAACCCTGTTGCGCAGCGGAACGCGTCGTTAGTCTGTGTCCATTCCCCTCAGACGCGAACTCTTCCTCGGTCGCCCGTAGGTAACACGAGCGCATGGCTCGAAGGTATGCATACATCTTTTCGCCTTCGTGTTGTCGTACGGCGCTAAGTTCTTGATAAGCCCGAGCTGCTTGCAGGCCATGATAGCGGCGATACACACGATTGCCTGCAGCAATAACATCGCCCGTGTAAGTTATCTCTCCAGCAGAGCGGAAGGGGCGCAGAGGGGTGCACCAGTTTCAAGATAAGCTGTAGGAAGGCGAGGAGGAAGTAACATACCTGTACGGCGAGGTAGAAGAAGTTCAGGTTCCAGAAATCGCCCGACACGACGTACTTGTTCACGACGGTCATACTGATCGATGAGAGGCAGTACGCCAGGATCGAGAGGCCGGGGCTGTTGTCGATTTTTGACAATGAGAATCCGGAGGAGGACCCGGAGCCTCCGCCGAAGCCGACGGACCGGGTACGACTCAACGTCGGCGACCGCGCCAGGAACGGGTCCTTCTCGCTGGTGTTCGACTCCGGCATCCTCACGACGAAATCTTCGTTCTTCTTGTCCGACATATTGGGCTATTATTAGGTGAAGGGGGGCGCGGTGTGAACGAGCGACTATGGCTGAGGAGGAAACGAAGGCGAAAGAAGAATGAAAAAAAATTAAGAACAAGACAAGGGAAAGGAGGGAAAAAAGGAGTGTGCGAAGTGAAGATCCCAGATAGGTGTCCGCTCAGGGGGTAGGGATGGAGTCGTTAGCGGCCTGCTTCTCCGCTATCTCTTCTTTTCAATCTAAGATATCCCTAATTGACCAAGATACGAAGGGGTGGAAAGCAACGGTTTCGCTTTAGGGAACGTCGAGTCTCGTGTCGCTGGCGACGGCCTTGTCTCTGGGTGTTCGTCGAAGTCGAGGACGGGACGCGTCAGTGATGGCGGTTGGGGAAATGGGAATTGATGTTCTTCGTATTCACTTTTTTTTCCCCAGCAAAAGAAAAAAGTGTCAAATTGATGTTGCGTTACAGCAGCCAAATGATAAGATACCCCCCGGCAAGGTACCGCGACGGGGGGACATTGGGCCAAGCCAAGCCGCAGCCAACGGGACGGGTTCTCCCAGTGGCCAGTGGCCCACGGGTAGGTGGGGGCAACAAATTTAGCAGCGCAATGTCATCAGACAGGGGGTAGAGACGCACCGACACGAAAGAAAAAGGGGGCACGCGAAGGGGACTTGGAACAACTGCTAAGCGGATTCGAGGTCTTGATTTTATCTCACCTCACACCGAAAAGCGACAAACGGATGCTGACGAACAAACTCTAATAACCTGGGAATGATTATAGCGGCACTTAACTCCAAGTTTCGGATAATGAAATACAGAATGAGTCCACCGCTCTGTGAAGTTGGCAACTGCGGCAGTCTATCATTGAGCTTGTTGCTTCTTCGTCAACGCCTGAACCCTTTCTTACCATTTACGACGGACTTTGTACTCGCTATCATAAATTCCGACGAGGCTCCTGAGAACTTGAGCAATTCTTCATGCTCTAGCCCTGCCCATGGTCCTAAGTAGCTGGAATGCTTGCGGCCTGGATCGTGGTGTCGGCCTGACTGGCCGAGTCGGTACGATCATCCGGATCTTCCATCTTCTCGTCCGGCTTCTCCTCCGCCGGGGCAGGTTCTTCGGTCTTCTCAACAACGCTTTTCTCTGCGGAGGACTGTTGGCCTTGATGTTGCTGCTGCTGCTGCTGCTGCTGCTGTTGTTGTTGTTGCTGTTGTTGTTGTTGCTGCTGCTGCTGCTTCTCCTTCTCTAGCTGCGAGGCGTCTGGGGCGAGGGGGAAGTTGAGATGCTTCCAGTCCTCCAACTCCTCGGTGACGGAGCGGAGACGGTCGCGTATGCTTTCAATGGCGTAGCTGCCCAGAAGAAGCCTGAGTGGTGGATAGGAGCAGTGCGCCAGCTGCCAGACTAGCTCGGCGCACTTCACAGCGCTGGTAGGCTGTTGGTCGCCCAGCCACTGCACCATGCGCTTCGCGTGTAGTGCTGGTGATGTCGGGCCCGAGTAGGGCTCGCTGGCTGGCCGGATCAGGAAGTGACCCCATGTCGGCAGCGGTGGGTGGAGGCCGCGCTGCTGTTGCGGCGGCTGCCGACTTTGTGGCTGTGAAGGCGCCGGATTTGTCCCGTCGCCGCCAGCGATGCTATCCTCAGGTTCATCACGGCGCACGAGGCCCGGCTCCACGAGAGTGGCCTTCACATTGAACGAGTCGACCTCATATAGCATCGCTTCGATCAGGCCTTCGACCGCGTACTTTGTCGCGCAGTACGGCCCCAGTCCAGGGACACCCAGGGCGCCAGACGTGGAGCTGAAGATGAGATATCGCCCGGCGCCCTGGGTCCTGAAGTAAGGAAGGCTGACCTGGATGATATGTAGAGTGCCCATAAAGTTGGTCTCAAACTGGTTCCGGATCTCATGCTCGTCCTGGTCCTCGCAAGCGCCAATGACGCCGTATCCTGAGCAGTTGGCTATTACGTCTATGCGGCCGAAGCGCTCTAGCGTGCGCTCCACCACACGACGAACAGACTCCCGCGCCCGCACATCACAAAGCGCGCCGAGGCAGTTCTCGTTCTGCTGCAGCATCGCCTCAGGCGTGGACTCGAAGGTCCGCCCCACCGTAGTGACCTTGTCGCCATGAGCGAGAGCGCTTTTCACCAAGGAGCGGCCAATATGCCCCGTACCACCAAAGACCTAGGAGTGCCTATAGTCAGCCGGATGTCCCTGTTGTCGGATGCCAGGGATAGAGTAGTTGGACGGATGGACGGATCTCTCTGTAATGCGGCGACTGGCTTACAATCCATACTAGCTGCCTGGACGGGTTTGTTGGGCCAGGCGGGTCACAGCTTGACGGCAACTGTAGCCTTTGTTGCTTTCCTGTCGTGCTTGTGCTCGCGCATACGCTCCCGTCGTCCGCCTCCGACGGCGGGGCGTCCGGAGCAGTGGCGGAACGTCTTGACGAGTCCATTGTGCGATGCAGGGGCCCGCTCATGTACGAGCCCTCGGGCTAGTAGGTCGCCGAGGCCCTTCCGATACCACTAGCACCGAAGACTGCAGTCGTCAGCGTGAGTGCAGGCGTAGGCACAGCCTAGGGCTGTAAAAGGGATGTCCGGCGCTCTTCACAACGTAAGTCAGCGCCGCTCATGAGTGTGGAAGGGCAGCCAACTCAGAACCGGTCACAGTCGTGCATCGTTACGCGCAATGCAGTGGGCTCTTTAACGCCAGCCACTCTATGTCGTAGGCGTATCCTAGAACGAAGGGAACTTCGAGGTTCGGGGCCAGGCGAACGCGCTTGTTGCTCTCAAACCACAGTGTGCTGTAGGCATGAGATGAACCTGCGGGGATGTCGAACAGAAGAAGGAATACGCCCGTAAACAAAATCTAAACAACTTGAACTCAGGACAATAATTTCACCGTTGAAGGAGTTCTAGACCGTTTCACGGAAGGTGATATATCGGAAACTCGGACCTTTCCATCCGACAACGGGAAGAGAGGATCGGGAAGAACTCAATTGGCCAGGCATGCCCACTCCTGCTTCTCCTCATTGTCCACGGTCGGGTAGCTGTAAGTCGTTGGTGGTGAGGGGTCACATTCGTCTTCGTGATTCCCCTCATTCTTTGCAGCATGTGCCAAACGGAGCATGTTCACAATATACCGATGACCTAAGGTACCGCATTCCGCCCATAATCGGTCGTCGCTAGCACGGGGCAGGTCCGAGAAGGATTAGTGGTCGTCACGCCGGAATGCAGGTCGGGAGAGTAGGACCTGAGCGTTGGCCGCATCATGACCAAAGAGACAACAAATCTGGAACATGTGAGTGATGGCTGGCTTCGGCTGTGCTGCGTCATTGGACCAACCGGCAGCGTGACATCACTGAAGCACTGCCTATAGCGGACCCTGGCAGCCTGGCACTCAACTCTGAGACCGACAGGGGTGACTCGTGGATAGCTTCATTTTTCGTTTTTTTTGTTGAGAGCTCATTCCCTTTCCATTACATGTTTCCCGCCTCGGTGACTGAAGGTTTACTCCTCTTCAGCCTCGGGTAGCGAGTCGCACGCCAACTGTAGACCGTATTATTTCGTGTTTTTATTGTGTCTCTTCCGCTTGTTCTCCAGAAGCCTCTGAAGGCATGGTTTAATTTGCGAATCCGTCCGCTAGACCAGCTCCCCCTCATCCTCCACCGAGCTGACCTACCACCCCGCCGACGACGGAAGCAGAAGCGTCCACGATGCTTCCGTACATTAATATCCGTAAGGAGCTCTCTTCCATATGGCTTCTTTTGGCGCCTACCTAGTATCTAGCCATTCAGAGAGACTGACTTCTTTGGGCTCTCTTCCCACAATCGTATAGCTTTCGTTTACCTGTCCGACAATATCGGAGCTGCCCCTGATGACTGTGAGAACACCTCCCCAAACCACACCCTCCCTCTATCACTCCCGCGAGCGGAGCTCCGTTGCTAATGTTTGGTGCAACTTCCTCCTCCTCGTATAGTGAAACTGGTCTTCTCGTTCCTTCTGTCATACCCTCTCGCGGGCTTGATCAAACGAATCCCCGATTCAAAACCCGAACGGAAGAACCTCGCGTGCATAGCGTGAGCGCCATCCCTTCCTGATCGCTCCAACACTCCCGCGACCGTCTCACCATAGGGACCCAGAACCATCCCCGATACGAGACCCCGTCAAAAACTGACCTGCGTAACGATGTACCAACTCACAGCATCGCCGTCTTCTACCTCGTCGGGCTCTTCGACCTCTGGGATGGCGTCCAGACGCTCTTCGTCTCCTCGGCAGGCGCCTACGCCATCGCCGCCTTCGGGCGCGGCTCCCCCTACATGCCCTGGGTGGGCTTCGTGTTCCTGATGGTCCACATGTCGGTCAACCAGCTGCACCGGCAGTTCACGGCCGCCGACTCCGACGTGCACCGCATGGACATCACGGGCGCGCAGATGGTGCTGGTCATGAAGCTCTCCGCCTTCTGCTGGAACGTGGCCGACGGCGCCCTCCCGCAGGACCAGCTGTCCGACTTCCAGCGCGACCGCGCCGTCCGCGAGCTCCCCTCCGTCCTGAACTACGCCGGCTTCGTGCTCTTCTTCCCGTCCCTCCTCGCGGGACCGGCCTTCGACTACGCCGAGTACCGGCGCTGGCTCGACACGTCCATGTTCGACCTCCCCTCGACCGTCGACCCGGCCAAGAAGGCGCCCACGCGCAAGAAGCGCCGCATCCCGCGCTCCGCCACGCCAGCCATCGTCAAGATGCTCAAGGGCCTCCTCTGGACCCTGACGTTCGTGAACCTCTCGTCCCGCTACACCGCGACCTTGCTCACGGGGCCGAGGTACCTCCGCTACGGTTTCGCGCGCCGCGTCTTCGTGCTGCACATGTTCAACTTCACCGCCCGCTGCAAGTACTACGGCGCCTGGTGCCTCACCGAGGGCGCCTGCATCCTGATCGGCATCGGCTACAGTGGCGTCGACCCCGTCACCGGGAAGGTCTCGTGGGACCGCGCGCGCAACATCCACCCCTGGGGCGTCGAGTCGGCGCAGAACACGCGCGCGTACCTCGAGAACTGGAACATGAAGACGAACTTGTGGCTGCGCAACTACATCTACCTGCGCGTGACCCCCCGGGGTAGGAAGCCGGGCTTCCGCGCCAGCATGGCTACATTCGTCGCCAGCGCCGTCTGGCACGGCTTCTATCCTGGATACTACCTCACATTCGTGCTCGCGAGCTTCATTCAGACGGTGGCCAAGAACTTCCGCCGCTACCTGCGCCCCTTCTTCCTGCACCCGGTCACGCAGAAGCCCCTGCCGACCAAACGCTGGTACGACCTCGCTAGCTACGTCTCCACCCAGCTCATCTTCACATTCGCCACCACCCCGTTCCTCATCCTCGAGATGGGACCCTCGCTGCTCGTCTGGAGCCGCGTCTACTTCTACGCCCCCGTCGCCATCGCGGCCAGCATGGCCTTCTTCGCCTCGCCCGCGAAGCCGTTCCTGCGCCGCAAGCTCGCGGAGCGCGACGCCAAGGCCGCGGGAGGAGGAAGAAGCGGGAAGAGGCCCGAGAGCCCGAGCGGAGGCGGAAGCGGACTACACCGGTCCTCGAGCACGGAGAGCGTCAACAGGATGCCCGTGCTCGGCCTCGCCGGCGATCCGCAGCTCGAGCTCGACGAGGCCGTCGCGGAGCTGAAGAGCGAGATGGAGTCGCTACGCGCCCGCAGCCAGAGCAAGAGCGGCGGTGGTGGTAAGCCCCCATCTGCGACTGCTATAGCGGCGGCCGTTGGCGGTGCGGTTGGCGCTTCGTCGTCCGGAGCCGCGTTTCGGAAGAAGGAATGAAGCAATCCCCAGCTAGCAGCACCATCAAGCGAAGAGACAGACCGGCGAAGCATTCCCATCTATCATCCGCTTCTACTAGAACAGCTCAGTCATCGCCGAGAAGCCCCCGGGATGATGCCGGCCCAGGCCGGCTCTATGGAAATTTCTGGTAATTTCCCTTCCGTTTTCGCAACCTCCGAGATTTTTTTTTCGCGCGGGGGCGGACGGCGCATCACCGGTTCGCCTCCTTAATACCCCTGGCCCGCAAGGGGGCCGCCTAACTAGGCGGAAATCGACCGTCCGACCGACCGTCCGACCAACCTGTGTCAGTCACGGTTATTCCTACCAACCTAGGGTGTTTATCTTCATGTGTTTATATTCCCAGTTGGCCGTCCGCAGCCCTCAGCTTGCGTCAGGTGCAGAATTAACCGGGCGGGCGTCTCTCTATCAATCACCTTTTAACGACGTTGGACGATCACTTTTTTTTCCTGTCAAATATTTTGTTAGCTTTTGCATCAGATCTGAATCTTTCGTTTCCTTCTTTCCTCTCTAGTCTCCTCTGTTTATTTCCGGGTTAGCTTGGAGTGAAGGAGGAGACGGGCAGACGTGCAGCATTGACAAGGCAGGGATAGATTTTCTCATGGCATCCATAGCTTCCAATGTGCCCAAGGTCACTACCTAGTTAGGGACCTCGTAGGTAGAGTAGATCAGGTACCTACCTAGGTACCTATCTACCTACCCACCTACCTACCTACCTAAGTGCCTGCCACCTCTCTAGATAGGTACGTAGTAGCTAGGACCATGGCTATAGAGGGGGCAATAGAACACATCACGTACCACCTAACGACCTTACGAACAGACGAGCAATGAGAAGTATGTCGGAGACTTTTCGTCCGTCATCTGCCAAATCCAAATCTACTAGCACCGTCACTATCAAGGCGAGGAGAGGAGGGTGGGATGGCAGCCCGGTCGGTGCAGTGCTTGGGAGCTGCCAGGTGCTAGTCAGTTCCAAAGCCTTGGGTTTCTTCGATGGCCGGTCAGAGAGGTTAGAGAGGCAGTCACGGATCATTGGATCAATTCGGGGCTGTTCAACGATTCATTCCGCATTCCATTGTAGGAGCTGGTGAGACGCCTGATTCAAGGGATAAATCGAGAGAGCGAGCGAGCGAGAGAGAGAGAGAGAGAAAAAAGGAGGCGACAGGAGTTCCCTGGCTCTCTTTGCCAACACCAGACTCTTCCACCTTCCCCCCTTATCCTCTGACTCGATGTAATGTATCCAATTACTCATTAGAGAGAAAAGAGCTGCTATGTCCAATCTCGATGCTAATTTCTCTTCTATATGACATGGTTGTACATGCTCCCAGCGACCAGGTTCTGCTCTCCTGATTAGGTACTTAGGTTGCTAAGAAATCCTCACACCAGTCAGAGAGAGGAACCAAAAGATGAAATGTGCCAAGAATTGGTAGGGATATATCTAGAGTGATAAGGTGCCTTTATACAATCAAGAATGCAAATCGCTTTCCAGCCGCCGGGTCCGAAAATGTGAGGTGAAGTGGTGAGGTTCCTTCCGGCAGGGTGTATGTATGCAAGCAAGGCTTGTTTTTTTGTGGTTGTGTGTCCCGTCCCGTCGTCGTCGATCAAACACATTGAACCGACGGACGAGCCAAAAACCAGACACTTTGCCTGACCTGACTCGACGCCTGCCGTTCCTGATCCAACAACACCATATCATCATCGTCCATCCCGGATAAAAAAGAAGAAAAAAACCTCCTCAAACTCCATAACTGATAATGACCAGGTTGCGGGGGTATCATGATATTCCGAGGTTCGTTCGTACATGCTTCCTCCCGTGCTCCGGTCTCTTTCTTCCTCCTTTCTCCTCTATCCGTAGAAATATAAGTTAAATATTGATGATTCGTGGGGGCTTTCTGCTTTTGATGATTTTAAATTTGGTAGTACATGTTTTGAAGTCGATATTGACCAATATAAGGGAAAGAACTTTAGGTATGTGTAGTGGCAGTGTGGACGAGAGAGACGCTTAAAAACGACACGACAGAAGAAGAGGGGCATGGATGCGAGGGTGTTTGGTTAAGGAAAAGGTAAGGTAGGTAGATCTGGCTTTCGTGCCATGAGTTTTTGTCTAAGGTCGGAAATAGACATTGAAAAGAGAAGGTATTCAAGGGAAACGATCGTCGTCAAGGCGTGCGAACATGCGTGCGTGCATGCATGCTGGAAGGTTGGGCGTGTCGTCGGCGTGTATTCGTCATTAAATAGGAGAAGATGATGGAAAATGATTAAAGAATCAAGAAGATGGATAAGGAAATTTTCGCAGGTGTGTATGCGCAGTCGCTTCGTGTGGGTTTGAGATACCGATTAAAAATGTGTCAAGAGGGCAAAATATATCGCAATCGAAATGGAAGAGAGTATGTAGGTTTTCGTTGTGAGGTGAAGATGCTCAGGTGCTCAGGTGCTCAAGTGCTCCAGTGCTCAAGGGCGTTGATACCACCCCTGCTGGACTCCGAGGACGACCAGACCGACGACGACGCCGATGATGATCAGGCCGACGACGGACATGCAGCGGTTGAGAGTGCGCCACCACTTTGCACTGTGGTACCGGTTCTCATCGGTGCTCACCACGCGTCGGCTGAACGCCTCCGTGACGCCCAGCTCGCTCTGGCTGTTGTCCCGTTCGACCATCAGGAGCTGCGGGTTGGCAGGCAAGGGCAGGAACGCCGCGATCATCCAGGCTGCGCGGGGAGAGAGAACCATGTCAGTAAGTGCTACGGACAAAACAAGACAACAACACTTGGAGTGGATGACCTGAGCTGTCACAGCGGGTGGGAAAATACTCACCGAATGGGAAAACGAATCCCACAATGAACAGGACGACCTGGGCGTTCCTTCGACCTAAAATACCGCTCTCCGTGCTCCAGCTCACGCTCGGGGGGTCCCACATGCTGTACCGGCTGGCACGCCGGTCCAAGCGCAGATGAGGCGACCAGATACTGCTCGTCTTCTTGCGCAGAGCGGGGCGGAAGCCATGTTGGCTCGCAGCCGGCGGCATGACGGTAATGTCCATGCTGCCCTCGGTGCCAGGCCGGTTCGAGGGTCCTGCCTGGGCGAATTGGCGCTGCGGATGCTGCTGTTGTTGCTGCTGCTGCTGCACCTCCTTGCCGCGCCTCCTGGGGCTGTATAGAGACAATGGGAAATGGTCGGTGCTCGGGCTGCTGGTGTCACCACCGCCCCGGAAGGCCGAGCCCGGTCGGCTGCCGCCCTCGGAGAGGTCAGAGACAGATGGCGCGCTCAGCTGGTACTGGTAGCGGCGCTCGCCAGAGCCGTAGTACAGACGCGCCCACATGGGCAGCGAGGCCGACGTGAAGCTCCCGGCGCGCGAGCTGCCAGACGAGTGTATGTTGCGGCTCGACGAGTCGTTGCTGCTGCTGTTGAAGAACGCAGACAGGCCGGAGCGCGACGGGTGGCTGGACAGGTTGTGCAGGTCCGCGAGGCCGTCGCCGTGTTCGTCCTGGTCACGCACGGTCCTGGAAGGGCCGGCGCTGTTGCCACCGCCGGGCCGGGCGTACGTGGGCTGGGGCCGCTCGAGTGAGTCGCTGTGCGACTGCGAGTGGGAGTGCGACTGGGAGCGGCTCTGTGACGACCGATTCTCGTCGAACTGGGCGGCCAACGAGGACGAGATGCTCAGCATCTGCCGACTGTGTGTGCTGCTGGCCCACCCGGTGCTGCCACGACGACGCTCGCCGCTGCCGCTACCTGTAGCCCTGGATACCGACCTGGAAGGGGAGCCGCCCTGTTCGCTCCCGCCCTCGCTTTCGGACATAACCGTGGACAGCTGGGAGCTCCATTGGTGCGGATGCGCGTCTACCATCTGTTGCTGCTGTGGTGACTGCGGCAACGGCCGATCTGCGCTGCTGGTACCCGAAGGCCCCGCCGCAGCCGTTGAGGAAGAAGGGAAGGAGGAGGAAGGGGGAAAGGGGGAGGAGGCGGCAAAAAAAGCAGGCGCTACGAAGAACGGCTGCGCAGCTTCCGATGCTATTATGGACGAGATCGACTTGAGGGATTTTGAGGAATTGGCCCTCCGGAGGTTCTCGCGCGACCGCGACTTGTAATACCCGAACTTCTCATACGACTTCTTGCGCGAAGGTTGTAGTGGAGGGACGACGAGGCTCTCCTGGGAGAACTTGGGCCGCGGCTGGCGGCGGGCGAGCGAGGCAGACGGCGAGGGCGAAGGGTCGCCGTGGAGGACGTAATTAACGTCGCTGCCAGAGCTGCCGGGGGGACGGAACGGGCTGCTGTCAAACTGGGGCGCAGCGAACGAGGAGTCGCCGATCAGCTGGACGTTGGACTCGCCAGTGGACGGTCGGAGGCTGTCGCTGGATTGTTGGGCTGGCGAGCTGTGACCATAGACCTTGTAGTTGGTCCTCTCGGAAGTGGTCGATGTTGTTTGGGCCGAAGCGAACGATTCTTTGGGCACCAGCGGGCGTGGGGGTGCGGTCGCAGGGAAGGTCGATAGCGTGTCGTCTCGGTCTTCCTCGTCTTCGTCCTCGTCTTCGTCTTCCGCGTCGTCGTCTTGAAGCCGCTCTCGCTCTCGCTCCGACTCTGGCTCTGGCTCTGGCTCACGCTCGGGAGTGGTTGAAGGGGATGCTGTGGAGGAGGCTTCGAGCAAGGGCGATAGGGCGGCGGCGCCGTGTTCTCGATTGGACGAAGACTGCTGCTGCAAGTGCGCGATTGTCCGGTGTTTGGGATCGGGAGTCTTGGGCACTTTGCGGACACCACCAAGCATGCGGTAGTTCCAGGGCGAGGACGAGGCAGAGGGCGTGAAGGCAGTGATAAGATCCGCAGCTAATTGGGTGGTACCCTCGGCGGCCGTGGAATTGGAGGGGGTGTGCGGATCATCCAGCGGATTCAGTGGGTTCGGCGGCTCATTTGGCTCAATTGGCACATTTGGCGGAGCGTCCAGGGGGGTCAGGGGGGTGTGCAGTGGATAGCCGAGTTGTGGGAAATGGGCCCTGTCAGGGTTGGTGTCCGCCGTGGTCAGGGGCGAGCTGGGCCGAGTCGAGCTGGGACGGCTGGGCCGATCGTCACTGCTGAAGGCGTCAGACAGAAAGGCATCCGACAGACGTTCATGCGAGCTAGACGTCCCGAGTGTTGACATAGACAGCAGCGGAGACGTCACGACACTGGCGCTGCCCACACTGCTGCTGAAGTCAGACGGTCGGCCACCAGCGCTGCCACTGGTGACGCTGTCACTGCCACTGCCGGTCCAACTGCCACGTCCGCTCACAAGGGAGAAGGTCTTGTTATCCGAATGCAGGGCCACGAAATTGCGGCGCCGGGATCGAGGCCGGACAGCTGGGGCAGGGGAGGGTGGGACAAACAGGGCGGACCTGGCTGCGTCGGCGATGGTGTTGGCATCGTCACCTTGGGCTGCAGCAGAAACGGTAGAAGCGGCAGTGGGTGACCTGGGGGACCGGAGGCCCTGGAGCCTGGGTGGTGGTACGACTGGTGGTACTGCTGCTGCTGGGCCTCGTGCCGCTGTTGGCAGCGCTGCTGCCGGTGCATTTAGTGCTGGTGCATTAACAACACTCCTAATGGTGGGCGACCGAATCGCAGGGCCTGCTGCTCCAGGAAGTCCAGCTGGTCCTGGAGGAGGGGGTGTCCTAGGTGTTCTCGGGCCCTCGCCGCCTGAGGCGGGTTTCGTGCCTGAAACCACGTCATCCTTGGCACCGGCCAATAGGACAGCCGAAGACGATGGCGACGACAATGCGGACCCTTGACTGCCCCGGCTGCCCTGGCTGCTCGCATAGCCTTTGAAATCTTGTCCAGATCTCTTTGTGCGACTGGAAGCGCCTGCATCACTGCCCTGGTCGTCCTCATTTCCACGATTCCCACGCTGGAGCTGCTGTCCTTGTTGTTGGGGCTGCTGGAGCTGGAGGGACGGTGGGCGCTGAAAGGATGGCGGACGCTGTTGCAGTGGAGATTGGGCCGCCGTGGCCGCCGCCGCCGCCGATGTCGATGAGGACTGACTCGCGGAGCGGCCCTGTTGCTGCTGCTCGGGATCGAGTCGTGGTGGGCTGTATGGCACGATTCGGATCGCATGGCTGTTGTTTTGCGACTGCGAACGCTCTTGCAGAGGTGGAGGTCGGCGGGAGCGGCCTGGTGGCCCCGACATTTCTCCCGCCGAGACACGACTCTCGGAACTATCGAGTCGCAGCGGGTCGGCCCACTGGACCGCGAAATTTTTTATGTTCCGCCTTTTTTTTCTCTCTGTGTTCGTCAATGTCGGTGGGCGATCAAGTCGCTGCCATCGTCGGGTTCATGCAAGCCAGTTGCCGGAATGCTTGCTCTCCTCCCACTCCAACTTTTTCTATCCCCTAGCAAAAACGACTTATGCTCTCCAAAGTCGCATGCACTGGATGGTGGTGGTGATGGTGGTGGTGGTTCAGATAGCTCTGATGATGTCGATGGTGGTGTCGTCAGGGTTCGAATCCAGCAATGACCCAGTTGGCCCAGTTGTTCAAGTTCACCACCGTCTTCCTGGCTCTTGTTCTTGTCTGCCCGTCTATGTCGTTCCGTCATACGAAAGCAAATGCGGCAAAGTTGCAAAAGATAGTCGTTGTCGTTTCTCGTAATTTCGTGTGCCGCTTGGAGCTCGATGCTCGTTCGCTGATGCTGACTGACCGCGTCTGTGGAGCATATAATGTGCGCCAAGTCTCGCGTTTGGTGGAAGGTGAGAGCGCGTGTGGTATTACTTGCAGCGTGATTTCCAAGGGATAGGCAGAAAGGCAGGCAGGATCAGGAATACAACAGGTACAAGACAAAAAGCGAATATAGCTGGAAGGATACAAGGGCCTGACAAGAAATGAGCGTCAAGAAGGAGAGTTCCGTCGGAAGAACAGTCAGGATATAAGAGAGGAAATGGAAACAGTGCAGGCAGGGCTGGCAAGGGACAGGACAAGACAGGCTCAAGGTGATTAAAGACAGGATGAGAAGGGCAATGGTTCAAGTATATGGAATTAGTTGGGGGGGATATACAGAAGCATCCGGGAGACAAGGGAATGCTTCTTTGGCATGACCTATATCAGAGGCAGCTACCGCAGGTTCACATCACACACACCAACGGGTCGAGAGGGAGGGAGGGGAAAGGAGGGGGAAGAAAGAAACGGGATAGGAACCCCGGAGGTCATGGGAGATTTAGCAGGCAAAGAGCTTCTTAAAGGACGAGCTGAGCCGTGGACCGAAAGGGCCGTGACATCTGACGGGGGCCTGGGTATGCAAGCAGGGAAGGGAACGTCGGGAGGAGATATGATATCGAGGGAGGCAAAAGGAAAGAGACGAAAAAAAGAACAGACAAGAGACGAAAAACCTGCAAGATCCATTGGTCGGGAGTGGTGGCGGCTGTTTAGCCATGCTAGCCATCCCAGCCATGCACAGCTCAGGAGGGCGAGCTCCTGGATGAACAGGGCCCCAAAACGGAAGAGTGGTGGCTGGCTGCAGGCACCTTGACCGCTCAGTTGGATGAGAGCCCCGTATATTTTCGTGGACGAGGCTACGAAGTACCATTCGTCTTTTCTGGATTCTCTTTGGTGGTTGGCAGCAGCTTCGAGACCCTGTAGGGGATACAATCCGGAATGCACGCTAGAGCTGTACTGCTACATTAGCACCAGCGACTGTGGTCCGAGCCGTGGTTCCCAATAGTTCCAATGGTTCCAATGGCTGCTGAAGGACCCCAGACCAGAGCCAGAGGACGCACCAAAAACGCCTCAAAACGGCTGGGGCTACTCTAGCTTGTCTCTCGTGAGAAAGGAACCAGGAACAAAAAAAAAATGCAACGGCCGGCTTCTAGCTGCAGTGCTAGTGAGCTGCACGTTTCTTCCCTCCTCTGTGCGTTTTCGTGCCGCATGGCGCTGCGTTTGTTTACATCCTCAACGATCAAAGACCTTGCCCGGTCGATGGGGACTCCAAAGAAGCTTCTTCCGAGCCTCCCGAGCTCTGCTTTCATCATGGGTCTCCCCGCCTCGCCTCATTTTTCTTCTCTGAGGACGGAACAGCAAGGTACACAGTAACGTTGGCTAGCGGTCAAGGGAATTGCGCTCTCTCTCGCTAGAGCCCTCACGAACCTAGCAAGATGGAAATGATGGGGGTTGAAGGGCCAGAAACGGACCCAGTAGCGTCATGGGGCGCATGTAAGCGAAAAGAGACGCGCGACTGCTGGAGCTGATACTGCAGTAGAAAACAACAAAAAGGAGAGACACATCATCCAAAATCATTTGATCATTGGTACTTGTATTTTTGTTTCGTGGAAATTTCTTTGACGTCGGGAACGAACATCAGTCGTTCGTGCGCGCCGGCCAGCTGCAGGCCGTCCTGCATCGATGTGCAGAGATGAGCGTCAAACATGCAGCTCCAGGAGGCAGCAGTGGCAGCTCTCCGCCGCTCGGCCCAAGGCATTCGTCGTCGGGCCTCGAAAACACATGCAAATCCTCTCCGCGCATAACACCCGTCTCAACAGGCGCTGTGTCCAACGTCGACTTGGCCTCGACCCCATTGATCCATGGGCCATGGCTTCATATCTGGTCGCGTGGTGGCTCAAACCTGATCCTTCCCGGCCGAAGCTTTTTCAATGATCATGCTTGTCCTCCCTGCTTCTTGCCGTGCACGAGCAGAACAAATCGTCGATAAGCGATCGGGTTGAGGGGAAACCCTTCAAGAATTAGCTTCATTAACACGATCCAGAGTTCAGAGTCAAGATTTCCCAGATTCCGGACTGGCCGTCTGCTGATGCTCCTCTCTCTCTCTGGTATTTAGTTTTACCCCCTTCCCCTTTCCCCTTGTCATTTTTTATTTTGTGAGTAAAGAGAGTCTCCGCCTGCCAGGGAGCAGAAACAAGGAGCCCACGCAACTGGCCAGGATTGGGTGGGAGTTCATGGTCGTGATGGGGCTCTTAATTTAAACACACGGCACCGCGAATTTTCGTGTTAATGCGGACCCCTGCTCCATTGTCAATTTAAACAGAAGGGAAACGAGCAACGAGGACTGGGCTGTCCTGGCGGCTGGTCTTCCGAGGAACGACATTCGCCGAAAATAAGTGATGAAAATGATGAAAATGAAAAAAGATCTGAGGCAAAAGAGGGCTGTGGAAGGTATCACTGGGATCCAAACTTGGGAATACTGGAATATGAACTGGAATTGAGCCTTCATGCCGTCCTCCCGCCCTCTTTCACTCGTCGCCATGGAAATTTGGGCGGTTGCGACAAGAGGCGACGCAAGAAGCTGGCGCGAAGACGCCACTCGACTGGTCTGGTCTCGAATTCGGACCGGTCCTCGGGAGGAGCGCTCGATATGTGTACCAGACGCTTGAGAATCGTTTCTCCCAATTTAGCGCCTGGTGGTTCGTTCGTCGGACTCGATCCTCTGGAGCAGAAACAGCTCCCCGCAAGCACTTCATGTTCTTATCAGCACACCACCAAAAACCTAGGACCGTTGATACAGCCGACGTCGGAAACACCACTTTCAATCCTTGGTCCCTCCTCAGAACTAGCCAGGGACACTCCAAGAGAACAAGCGAGGAGCCTTAACATGGCCTAATAGCTAGCAGCAAGCTATGGACCGGGGCTGCCCCTACCAAAAAGGCCCTCTGGCCGAGGCCGTGCGTTCCGAGGCCGAAACGAATAACCCCCGGTGGCGGGCCGTGTCATCCCCTTCTGGTCCACCCATGGTGTTTCCCCCACCACTGGGTTCTAAATAGCTTCCCCACGAGGGAAGGCTTGTTGCTATGTACATAGTTGGGAGATTCTTCAAATAGGAGCAATAGCCCCGTGTACTCTTCTCCTTCCTCGTGATCAACACACACCGTTGCCAACTGACGACGATAACGACAACGACGCCGTCGACCAACCTCGTGCCTGCTTGTTCCATCGGCCTCGCCGACATGTGTTCCGTGTCCAAACATCACGGATCGTCCATCATTGTTGGGCCACGGACCTTTCGGTCTTCTCTTTGGCACGGCAACCGAGGGAAGAGAGAGTCTTAGGCCAGTCCTCGACATCTGATGACCTAACGTCTATCGTCTGTCTGTCTTGCTTGTCTACGTGCACCACTGATTTTCACTCTCTCGCTCGTCAGCTCCTGACGCTTTCCCTCTCGATGCCCTTCCGAGTGTTTAGCCATCAGCTATGTCAACGACGGACGTCGTGTGGTATAAAAATAAATAAATAAATAACCGAGTGAAGATTAATGGACTTTTGTTTAAGGGGCACCTTTTATTAAAATCTGGATCGGACGTTTCTATTCAACGGCCCTCACATGCTCCAACCCCTCCGCAGCTCAACCCTCCTGCTCGTACAGGTCGTTCCAGAACACGATGTCGCTCAGGACCTCCTCCGCCAGGTTCAGGGACGCGTACATCTCCCTGTTGGCGCCGCGTATGCGGAGGTGGACCTCGGCCGCGGCGTCCCAGCCGAAGAAGCCGGCCATCTCCCAGTCCACGACGCCGACGATGCAGTCGTCGTCGACGATGAGGTTAGACTCGGTGAGGTCGTTGTTCATAAACCCTAGGTCTCCTCCGCCTTGCTGCTGACCGAAGATGATATCGAACTCGGCCGGCTGGATCCCGTGGTTGGTAACCGGGTCCGGGTCCGGGACGACGTACGAGCGCCGGGCCGGCTGACCGTCGGCGAGGGTGGGCGGCGCCTTCACGGCGTGCAGCTTGCAGAGGACGGCGCGGGCCTGGTCCTTGAAGCCGGCCTTTTGCGCGGCTGATAGGTACGGTTTGGCCACGTTCAAGCCCACCCCCGCAATGCGCTCCTGGACGAGCACGCCGTGACCGTCGATCTTGGCACATCCAAGACAAAAAAAAAGGCAACAGAGGGAGCATCAGTCTCAGGCGCGCGCGCGCTAAGCAGAGGTCAAAGTGAGTTGAGCAACGCCGGAGGGTGCATGTGCAGAATTCACCTTGCCAGAAAAATATATCTCCGGAACCTGTATGTTCATCTCCGCCAGCACGGGCCTGGCGATGGCGATGGCGGCAACCTCGTTCGCGTCGGCAACCTCGAAGTCGCGGCCCCTGTCCTCCTTCAGGTGGGACGACTTGACGATGACCCCGCCGAGGGCGAACACATCGCGACCCCCGAACTCGTTCGGGTAGATCCTCACCTCCGGGGTGCAAAGGTCCAGGACCGAGGCCAGTACGCGATGGCCTCCGGCGTGCTCGAGCTGACGTGCTGGGGGTCGGCCTGAAGTCTCCGGGCCGGGGCAGGTACCGACCGAACCCGTTATCATGCTTGTACTGATCGGAGGAGGAGACCTTCGACAAGTCCGCCTCGTAGGGGTTCATCCTACCACCCTATTCCGCTGCAACAGAAGCCAATGCAAGTGATGCGTGTGATATAAACACAGAGGCTGTCAACGAGGGGTTTTGGGGCGCAAAAGCGAAGTCGGCTGGCGGGGCGGGGCAGGAGTGCTCTCCCAAGAAAAAAAAAAAAAAAAAAAAAAAAAAAAAAAAAAAAAAAAAAAAAAAAAAAAAAAAAAAAAAAAAAAAAAAAAAAAAAAAAAAAAAAAAAAAAAAAAAAAAAAAAAAAAAAAAAAAAAAAAAAAAAAAAAAAAAAAAAAAAAAAAAAAAAAAAAAAANATCCCGAATATTCCATTGCCTAGGTACCTACCTACCTATAGTCGTATATAATAGACTTTTAGTCGAAGGCCGGTACAAAATGTCCCCTAGGTGAGTGGAAATCTTGCCGCCTTCGCCGCTATCAAGAAGAGGCAAGTCTCATACTCCGTAATAACACGGATTGTCGAACAGAGCAAAACTCACACGCCTGAGCTTTAGTTCGGCGGCGAATTGACCAATGCCACCACTTATTCCTGCAGCCGAGCGTCAGTTCCTCGCCGTCCCTCACACCGCCATCGGAGTTGGAGGCCTCGTTCGGTGGTAAGGCTGTACGGTTGGGCACTATCAATCTCTGTATGTAAGTACCTAGATAGGTAGGTATCGTAATCCATCAATTCTTTCGCACGAGGAAAGGCTGAGCCTGCCCACCTCCCGTCCCTTGATGCTTTGTTTCGGGTGTTTCCAGCGTCAGAGGAAGTTGAAGTGAAACAAACCCCGACAATAGCCAGCGGAATTACATACGTCCTGCAGCTCCTAACGTTTTCCCTCTCAGTGCCCTTCCGAGTGTTCGGCTATCGACTGTCGGCTGGATTCTGGCTCCGACGAACGAAGGACGTCGTGTACCAGCCGAGTGATAGATTTGTGAGTTTGCTCTTGCTCTTGCTTGATCCTTCGCGTGAACGAAGTTCAGTCCAGCTAGGCAGGTATGATGACATCGGGCTCACCAAACACCTTATATGGTCCCCAGGACCAAGATCCGGATGGATATCGGTACAGCTCCATTCCGGGAGACCGCCACATCCGCATCCTCGAGCTGCACCCAGGAGCAGGCAACGAGCCGCTGTCCGGAACCTTCTCAGTCGTTTCTCTGGACGACCTGACCACGACCGACTTCAAAGCACTCTCGTACGTCTGGGGCGGTCCAGGTGAACATGAGCACGAGGACAAAATCCGCCTAGGCGGCGGCCAGAGCTTGAGGATCTGGCCTAACCTCAGAGACGCGCTGTATCATCTGCGCCATCAGTCGACCGCCCCACGGAGGCTGTGGATCGACGCCCTCTGCATCAACCGGTGCGACTCCTACGAGAGGTCTTTTCAGGTTAGCCTCATGGCCGACATCTACTCGCGCTGCCCCTCCGTTGTAGTCTGGCTCGGCATGCCCGGACCGCACTCGCAGCTCGGTCTGGAGTTCCTATCCTTTCTCTGCCACAGCAAGGCTCCCGTTGACGACGGCGACGAGCCACCGTGGAACCGCCTGCGCGGACAGAATATCGTGGCGGCACTCCGCGACATACTCGGAAGGGCGTACTTCTCGCGGCTCTGGATCGTGCAGGAGGCCGCCCTCGCGGGCCACATCAGGATGCAGGTGGGCCGTGAGTACATGGAGTGGTCCGCCGGCAGAGGTGGAGCAGCACAGCAGACGCGCAGGTTCCTAGCGCGCATCAAGCTGGCGGAGCTGTCGCCGTCGTGGCAGCACTCGTCCGTCCTGCACGGCGCCGACCTCCGGCCTATGCGCGAGCTGCTGGAGCAGAGCCTCGCGGCGGAGGCCAGGCGCAACGGCACCGTCGTCGTCCCCTCGCTGCTCGACGTGGTGCACTCCATCCGCCAAAAAAATGTCTTCGATCCGCGCGACCGCATCTACGGCGTCATGAGCCTGGTCACCCCGGCCGAGGTCGCCGACCTCGTGCCGGACTACAATCTGACGTGGGAGGAGACGTACCGACGGTTTTTTGACTTGGTCGAGGGCCAGGTCTTGAGGGATCCGGAAATTACCGTCGAAGAAGTGATGGGGAAGACGATCGATTGAAAGAAGGGGGAAAAAAAAAAACATACAACCCCAGGGATTCCCCAGTGGTCACCCACCTGAGTACTAGTCCGGCTGTCATACGGATTAGTATTAGGAGAGCGGAGGGCCGAAAACGGGTGCTTTTGGATGCAAGAAATTGATGCCAATTCTCCTTGTTGGTTCCATTGGACACACGCTGCAGCTATTCTATCAAGTGGGTGCCACTGGAAAACATGAGAGCCAACCATTTTATAACTGCGCTGCAACAGAAAAGACACCTTGTTCGGGAAGGAGGGTGGCACCACCGTTTCGTTCCATGAACGTTTTATGGAGGAAACGGCAAAAATCCGTTCTACACTGCCACTATTATCATATGACCCGATTACCTGGTAAAAACTACTGTGGCCAGTACCGAACAATATGCCGGTTGCAACCCGCGAAACCGATCTGCTTGCATAAAACTGTACCCTCGCCATAATCGCCTCATTTTGCTCGGAAACCTTTCAACTATCCATTCCAAGTTCGATTTTTATTTAAAGTCGACTTCGGCTCTCATCATTGAACGGTCAAGATCCGCTTACCTTTCCGCGTCAACCCTCGCACCCGCTTACTCGCTCTACCGCGCTTTCAATACGCTGTCCCTCTCTTTAGTCCGAAGGCACCTTTTGTGACGACCATACGGAACGTGTTGGAAGGCCCAGGTAGAAAGCGATTGCACACGTGCGGTATGAGAGGGGGTTGCCAAAGCAGGTTCAATTGTTCATGTGTTCTAAGCTAGGTTCTATGGAAGAGACAGAGGGAGAGTCCTTCTCCTTAAGTACAGAGAGAGGTGGAAGGTCGATGACGTTACTAAGGCAATCGTTAACGTAGTCGTTGACGTTGTAACTTGGCCAGAGCCTCGTGGTCACTCGAGGCTTTGCGGTCAACAACTCTGATGATTGGTGATCATCAGTCAATACAATCAATAATAACTGACAATAACGTGGACCACGATTACCCTGCGCACACGATTACCCTGCGCACTTTCCGCGTATACGCACAACTCCTGGCCCAATTGCTCTGCAACAACACATTAAATTCAATCGGACTCTACATAGCTATCTTCGTCTGACGTCTCTTCGACCTCCTGACAAGTTCGTACATTATGGCCGGTCTTGCCGCAATTGCCACAACGCCGCTGAGTCGCCGGCCCGGCCTCCGCATCACCACCCTCCTCCGACATTTTTTGTCGCTTCGACCCCTTTCCCTCCTTTGCAGCGATCAAAACCTGGGCCTCTTCTGGATTAAGTGACCCGCCATCCTGGAGACGTGTCCGCTTAGCCCTCCGGCGCTTTGAAAGGGCTTCGTTGGCCTTCCGAAGGGTTCGGAGCTCTTCGCGCATCAAAGTCATCTGATGCGCCATCTGCTCTGAACCTTTCGCCAACTGCTTTACAGCCGAGAACAAAGTGGTTGGGGAGCTTCCCTGATGGGCTGCGATCCGTCTTCGCACATGTGTAGACTGCGAAATGGTCTCGGCGGCGGTATGCGGCGTCTGAGAGACCCAGACGTCGGCCTCAACAGGAGGAGGGCCAGTTGGTGTTGGCGTCCGTAGCTTGATATCAAGCTTTGAAATGACAGCTTGAGGGTTGAAAGGGACTAAGCCAGCACCTCGGAATCCCCCTAGGATGTTCGACTCGGTCATTGTGTTGTTGTGGGCGGCTTTAAACGCGATGAGGAACTCGACCTTGGTGATGTGGTCGATGCTGGCCTTAATGAAGTCCTCAAGTTCCTTGCCGTACATGCGCTTCAGCACGCTAAAACAACCGACATCCAAAGGCTGGGTAAGATGTGAAGAATGGGCAGGAAGACAGAGGGTAATAATGGCATGGTTCTTGCAGTATTCCTGGAACTCTGCAGAGAGGTGGCTTTCATGGCCGTCGAGGACGATCATACGATATGCGCCCTTCCGCCGGGCATCTGTGTGCTTGTGGAAATGCTGAATCCAATCCAGGCCTGTCTTATTGTCGGTCCAGCCGTTTGGCGAAGTTTTGATCCGCCAGGTGTCGGGAATGTCTGTCTCGGTGTACCAAGAGGCGAGGTGGTGTTTTCCCTGGAGGATCAAATATGGGGGCACCNAGTCCAGCCGTTTAGCGAAGTTTTGATCCGCCAGGTGTCGGGAATGTCTGCCTCGGTATACCAAGAGGCGAGGTGGTGTTTTCCCTGGAGGATCAAATACGGGGGTACCACAAAGCCGTCGCTGCTAACGCACTCGATTGCTGTAGCCCATTCCCGATTGCCGGCCTGAAGATGCTTGCGTCTGCCCTCTCGATTGGCACCAGTGACAACCATTCCGCTGCAGATAACGCCCATCATGAAGCCCGTCTCGTCGAAGTTGTAGAAGTCCCCGTCTTGGATCCCGTACTTCGCCCGCATATTGTCAACCAGCCGAAACCACGCGTTTAAAAGCTCAGGATCTTCGCAGAGGGCCCTCTGCTTATCGTAGCCACGCGAAAGACGCGTCCGAAGCTCAGGGCAGCCTTGTACAAAGCGTTGCGCCCAGTTGACGCCGGTCGGTTTCGCGTGACGCGTCGCGCGAAGAAGATCGGCCATATCTTTCACCCCAGCGATCCGGGGCGGAAATCCTCGCGAATCTAGGTCGAGTACGTATCGAATAAGTGTCTCTTCTTCGGACGGTGTCAATTGGNGGTCTCTTCTTCGGAGGGTGTCAATTGGTGTCGGCCGTGGCGTCTCTCTGCGAGAGAGCTTGTACCCTTCATTCGGAGGCGGATTGAGCTCTCTGGGACGTCGTACGTCTTTGCAGCGCGTCGGATGGACATTCTTTGGGTCGTACGGATAGCTTCGATGGCAAGGATGATTCTGCTTTCTTTTGTGAGGGCAGACATTCTGCGTATGCGCGGAAGGAGTGAATCGCGTGCAAAGGTGGTGGTACAGACGGAAAGTGCGCAGGGTAATCGTGTGCGCAGGGTAATCGTGGTCCACGTTAGAGTTATCTCGTAAGGTGGCAAATTTGGTATTTAGCAAGTTAGTGCTCCTAGCGCTTCCTAATCAACGTTGCATAAGATTGCGAAGCTTTTACAATAAACTAACTATCAAGGGTCGAACAAGGAGAAGAGAAAGAGACGTTGTTGTGCCTTGAAGAGGCCTAAACTAGAATAGAGATCGGCGAGTGAACTAAGTTGTGAGTCGTGATCACGTGACATGGCCCCATCATGTGATATGACCCCACATCCTGCGATCTGTACATCTTACGATCTGTGCCCGTGACACTAACTGATGACAATTTGCATGAAATCAGACAATATAAATTAACAGCATCCCCTACGACCTTAATGGGCAAAGAGAAGAAAAAAATATATGATAAAATTGTAGACCCGCTATCATTCCGTAAATCTTAGAAGCAAAACACGTCCTGATGAGCACCCAATAGCAATTGATGACCCTGAGATAGCTGATTTTACTGCCCGATACTCGTGCGGCAACCATAACCAATTCTCTGACTCACGTACAATCCAAGCTCCGTCGCTGCTGATTCCATAACCCTGGCGTGGGCTGTTCTGCTTTGATGATCCAATAAGCAGGAGACTAGAATTCGCCTGATTGATTTTAAACGTGCCGATTTCAGTCATTAGACAAGACCTAGTAGCATCAAATTCGAGGTTGACCAGAGACATGCCGACATCGAGTGTCTGCCTCTCTTGGCCCGTGGCCGCGTCCCAGATCTTGACGGTATTGTCGGACGAGCCCGACGCCACCAGCCGGCCGTCGGGAGAGAACGCGACCGACCGGACCGAGGCCTTATGGCCCTCCAGCGTCTGCCTCTCTTGGCCCGTGGCCGCGTCCCAGATCTTGACGGTATTGTCGTCCAAGCTCGACGCCACCAGCTGGCTATCGGGAGAGAACGCGACCGACCGGACCGAGCCCATATGGCCCTCCAGCGTCTGCCTCTCTTGGCCCGTGGCCGCGTCCCAGATCTTGACGGTATTGTCGGACGAGCTCGACGCCACCAGCTGGCTGTCGGGAGAGAACGCGACCGACCAGACCGAGCCCTTATGGCCCTCCAATGTCTGCCTCTCTTGGCCCGTGGCCGCGTCCCAGATCTTGACGGTATTGTCGTACGAGCTCGACGCCACCAGCTGGCTGTCGGGAGAGAACGCGACCAACCAGACCGAGCCCTTATGGTCCTCCAGCATCTGCCTCTCTTGGCCCGTGGCCACGTCCCAGATCTTGACGGTATTGTCGTCCGAGCTCGACGCCACCAGCTGGCCGTCGGGAGAGAACGCGACCGACCGGACCGAGCCCTTATGTCCCTCCAGCGTCTGCCTCTCTTGGCTCGTGGCCGCGTCCCAGATCTTGACGGTATCGTCGTACGAGCTCGACGCCACCAGCCGGCCGTCGGGAGAGAACGCGACCGACTGGACCCAGCCCGTGTGGCCCTCCAGCGTCTGCCTCTCTTGGCCCGTGGCCGCGTCCCAGATCTTGACGGTATTGTCGTACGAGCTCGACGCCACCAGCCGGCCGTCGGGAGAGAACGCGACCGACTGGACCCAGCTTGTGTGGCCCTCCAGCGTCTGCCTCTCTTGGCCCGTAGCCGCGTCCCAGATCTTGACGGTATTGTCGTCCGAGCCTGACGCCACCAGCCGGCCGTCGGGAGAGAACGCGACTGACCAGACCGACTCCGTGTGGCCCTCCAGCGTCTGCCTCTCTTGGCCCGTGGCCGTGTTCCAGATCTTGACGGTATTGTCGTACGAGCTTGACGCCACCAGCCGGCCGTCGGGTGAGAATGCGACCGACCAGACCGAGCTCGTGTGGCCCTCCAGCGTCTGCCTCTCTTGGCCCGTAGCTGCGTCCCAGATCTTGACGGTATTGTCAGACGAGCTCGACGCCACCAGCTGGCTGTCGGGAGAGAACGCGACCGACCGGACCGAGCCCTTATGGCCCTCCAGCGTCTGCCTCTCTTGGCCCGTGGCCGCGTCCCAGATCTTGACGGTCTTGTCGGACGAGCCCGATGCCACCAGCCGGCCGTCGAGAGAGAACGCGACCGACTGGACCCAGCTCGTGTGGCCCTCTAGTGTCCGTAAGCAGGCGCTCCACAGGTCTCTCACTACCGGTTTTAGTGAAATTCTGCATAGGCCATCTTGTTTAAACAGAGATCTTATGACACTGTGATTCGGGCTGAAAATAAGGCCAGAAGCGTAAAGCTGAAGGGGATATTTTTCTACTACCGATCCGAATTCAGTGATAAACCGCCTTGCATCGTGGACTGGGTCGTTTAGTCGAGGTAGCAGCCGCTTCTAAATAGTAATATCAGTACGCTTGAGAACAAAACAAAGATTTGAAAGAATAATTTGAACTTACTTGGCTTTTCAAAAGCTCATCCAGTTTGGCCAAAGACTTGACTCCATGTGGAATTTCTCCGAGAAGGCTCAATGCCTCAAACCAGTAGAGGACTTTTTCCCGAATGAAGATATGGACCTCCTGGAGATGGTCGACAACATCCTGACTGTCACACAGATGATCGACCCAATAGACACACGAGTAGGCTGCTTCAACCAAGGGATCTCGGACCGCCAGTTGGGTGGAGTCGATGAAGGTTCCCGGTGCGCGCAAGTTATACATGTCTCGCTTTAGACTTTGTGACATACACTCGATCGACCGAGACAGGACCAGCCGGTGCCCGTCAGCGTATCCGGCGGGGAAAATCCGGAGCAGGATCCCTGAGGCCCTTGGGTCCGCGACGAGGTAGTCTTTTGCCGACTGGTGGACAAAGTAGACGGCTTCGTCCTTCTCACTTATGGTGAAAACACCACAGTGCTTCACAATCTCCTCGTGTGCCGCCACTGCGGGCAGTGCGGCTAGGGTTACCAGTTCCGACAACCGGAGCGGGCGGTATGCATTGACGACGACGATAAGGACTTGTTTGCAGTGATCGGCGTCGTCTAGTTCTTCGATGCGGCGCATCATCTGCTCGTACACCTCATTCAGTTTTGATGGCATTTCCTGAACGCGTTTGACGATTTTGTCCAGGCCGCATTTTTCGGTTTCGATCTGCTTGCAGACAAGAGCCACCCATAGGAAAGTTCCATCAGCCTTTTCACGGAAGATTTTGACGACGTCGTCTAGGATCTTCCGCTGCATTTCCAAGACTTTCGGAGTTTTTGTCGTAGAGGTCTTGTTTAAATACCTCTCAGTAAGGTCTAACATCTTATAGTTGATGTAGATTTCGACAGCGTTCCTCACGGCCTCGGTGTTCAGCTCAAGGCAAAGAGGAGTGTTCTTCGTTCGTCCATCAATAATATACTCAATGCTAGGCTCGTTCCTGCTCGACACGAGCCATTTCACTTTTGGATTCTTTGTTGATTCCGAGATCAACTCGATAAGCTGCTTCACCCCGGGCTCGGTGCTTTTGCACTCGTCGATGGCGTCGATGATGAAGAACGCTTCCCCGAAAGCTTCGTCAGCGAGAATGTTGAGAAGGACTTCTCGGAGGCCATAGAAAGCGGTTGGCCCGTCAAAAGGCTTCTTCCCGAGGTCTTCGAACCTCGCCACCAGGTGGTGCAAAAGAGCCTTTTGCTGTCGTAAAAGCATCCATATCAGGCCCCGGACCACAGACGTCGCCGTATTGAGGCTGTCGTTCGTGCCCTGACAGAAGAAGTATGACAAGAGCGTAGAGCTGGGACGCGTTTTGAGGCGCTTTTGGATCTCGCGGATGATGCCTATGAGCAGCATCGTCTTCCCCTTCCCGGCATCGCCCTTGATCCATAGGAGGGTTCCCATTTCGCCGTGGTCCCAGTTGACGAACTTCTTGTACTGCTCGGTATCGAGAATCCACTTGTATGAGTCCTTCAGTAGTTTATCCTTCCGCTCTTGGAGGGATTCGAGTTCCGTCGCCATGTCTGCGACGTACAGATCATTCCAGATCTCGTCCGCTCGGGCTTCTACATTCTATATGTTAGAGCCGCTGAGATCTAGAAGAATTTTTAACACCAGAGGAGTAAAACAAACATTACTTACTAGGGGCTGGAGTGACATAGTTGAACGTCTGGGGCCCATGGAAAATGCCTTGAGCGCCTTGGTTACTGGCATGGTTGTTGAAGTCCTGTTGGACAGCCGGAGGAGAGTCTAAACCGTGAGAAGGAATATGTCAACGCGATCACGGTTAATCATTTTCTACTCTATTAAGCCTTCTATCACCAAAGATAGCATAAAAAGGGGTCGAACTTGGCCAAGAGGACGGACTCACTGGAGACTGATGACATGGCTTGTTGACCGCGATCGATTAGATGCGTTGTCTGTGGTACCTCCCCAGCCAGACACCGAGCAGCTCGGGGCACAAACGACGGCTTGGATTCGCCATGCGGCATGGACCGGGGGCGGTCGTCGAGGCTCGGGTCGTGGAAAGGGACGCTCCCTCCAACAGCCTCGCCGTCCGCGTCGATTGCCTTGGGCTCCTCGCGGTGTTAGAACTCAGGCAGGGGGTCATATTTGCTCCGGCGACAGACTGAATAAGGTGTAACTGCTGGAAGTTGGGCCAGCATGCGGTTGCGGGAACTTTTGGAAGGTAAAACCACAGTAAACAATATGACCCGGAATATAGAAAGGTAAATACGGTACAGTATGGGAGATAGGAAACTGCAGGAGATAGGAAACTACAGGGGATAGGAGAGCGCAAGAACAAGTCCAGGCATGAATGGCGTAGGTGCCTAGTCCTCCCGGGCCCGGCAGGCTGGCCAGCAAGCTGACCACCCTTAATGTGCACCACGATGGCTGCATGGCAAGCATGGCCAGTCTGATAGCCAATCGATCTTTCAGGCCAGGCTGTGCCAGTGCTTCCCCCCGATGTAACTCTGCAGCTGATTAATCCTCAGCAGCGCCATTCAGCAGCGCCAAGCCAATCATCTAGGATATTGGTTGTCTTTTTGCTACAGAGGGTAACCGGTGAGAGAAGGACGCAATGTAAGTCAATATCTTCTAGATATCTTAACTTATCGCTACCGAAAGGGGCTGTGTTAAGTGCTCAGCAGAGGCGAGGGGCGGCTGCTTTGTTATGTGCCTACAACCAATTATAGTGGTTATCCCACCACCATCACTCGAGAAAGTGCAGGAATCCTTCCATCCAAATGAGAAATACAGCCTTTTCATATCCCCTTTATCCCCCTCTCCTTCTTGTCCTCATACTCTTCTGGGACGGAGGCCGGCTGGAACGGTATGGGTCTGCAACCAGTCGTGCTCTGTATCCCCCCACCACCACCCGAGAGAATACAGGAATCCTTCCTTCCAGATAGGAAACGCTGCCTGGTCATGTCCCCTCCACCTCTCCCCCTCTCCTCCGCCCTTTTCTTCTCCTCGCTCGCTTTTTCTCTCTCTCCCTTTCTCCCTCTCTCCCCCCCTTCATCTCCTCGTCCTCTCCCCTCCTATTTCCTCGTTGGGATCCTTTTTAACACGCACTACATATATACAGTTGACCAGACCACTCCTATATCCCCCCCCCCCTCCTCATTTTTGCCCCTTTTCTTTTGATTTCTTAGCAAAGCGTTTACGATTGTTGCCAGGCTCCTTCCCGGTTGCTATCCCCTTCCCACCTCTCCCTTTTACCCCTTTTTAGCGGCCTCGATATTCTACGCACACGCTTGTCTTCACCTTCTTCGCCACGCGCATTTGCATCCCCTCTAATCAGTCCTCTACCTCCTTTTTGATTGGCCTGCTGCACCTCTTCCTCCTCCTCCACTCCCCGGGTGTCACTGTGGTCCGTAGCCATGCCGAAGCCGGCCCGTGAGGCTTTCCGCATCGCAATTATATGCGCCCTCGCTACCACGGAGCGTGATGCCGTTGATCTCGTCGTCGACTTCCCTTACAGCCGTGAAGACGAGAAGGTGAAGGGGGTGGACGGTGATGACAACGTCTATACGGCCGGGAAGATTAAATCCCATGATGTGATTCTCCTCAGCCTCCCAGAAATGGGGTTGCTCGCGGCGGCCGATGCCACGAAACCCCTCAAGACGAGCTTCCCCAATGTCGAACTCGCACTCATTGTTGGAGTGTGCGGTGGTCTCCCGTGCATTCAGGGTCAGGATGCCTTCTTGGGCGACGTCATCATCAGCAACAGCATCATCCAGTACGACTTTGGCCGCCAACACGAACGCGGGTTTCGCCGAAAGACAGATACTTTGGACGTCCCAGGTCGGCCTCCTATTGCAATCCGTAAGATGATTGCGGACCTTAGATCGCGACGCGAAGGAAAAATTCTGCGAATAGAAGCTGCAGCCAATCTCCAAAGACTGCAGGCCGCTTCCGAGAACGATCCGGGTTACGGACCTCCTGCAGACGCCGACGACCTCGCCTTTGACGAGAAGAACATACACGAACACAGGGGCGGTGACTGCCAGGATTGCGCCTCACAGAGATTCTGCGAGACCGCTTCCAAGGCTACTTGTGCCAGGCTTGGTTGCTTGACGGCGGATCCCCTGCCAACGCCGAGGGGTCGTGCCGCCCAGCGGCCGGCCGACTGGGGCCCACGTGTCTTCATCGGTACGATTGCATCAGCCAACCGGGTCCTGAAGTCGGCTCAGGATCGGAAGGCTATCGTCGAGCAAGACGAAGACGTGATCGGTTTCGAGATGGAAGGCGCCGGGGCGTGGGACCACGTCCCCTGCATTATTGTCAAGGGCATCTGTGACTACGCGGACAGCCATAAGAACAAGAAGTGTCAGGACTTTGCGGCTGCGACAGCAGCCTCTGTCGCTGCGGCGCTTGTTGGCCGAATGCCGGCGCGGGAGAAAGCTGCAAGTTCCAGTGTCGGCGGTTCGGCGGGAGAGACGGGAGGAGGGCCACCAGTCCAGAACTTCAACAACACTGCCCCCAACCAGGGTTCTCAGGGTACTTTCTATGGAGACCAAAATTTTGACTTTCGCACTCTCAAGTAGTGTTCTTCTTTTTGCTGGAGGGTGCAGACTATCTCTTGGCCTTATTGTAGTTTTCGCTATTCTAGGTACGGGCATCTGGTACCTGGTAGGCAGGTGAGAGTGGATGAGATATGTTGGAAGGCCCAGGTAGAAAGCGATTGCACGCGTGCGGTATGAGAGGGGGTTGCCAAAGCAGGTTCAATTCTTCATGTGTTCTAAGCTAGGTTCTATGGAAGAGACAGAGAGAGAGTCCCTCTTCTTAAGTACAGGGAGAGGTGGAAGGTCGTAGTCGTTGACGTTGTGACTTGGCCAGAGCCTCGTGGCCACTCGAGGCTTTGCGGTCAACAACTCTGATGATTGGTGATTATCAGTCAACAAAATCAACAAGTAGTGATGCCTGCGACCTCGACCCAAAGGATGTCCTTATTGCCGCCCGAGGGCCTGAGGGCCTTGGGTCGGAGGTTGCTAGTACGGCGGACGTATGTCATAACCCTCAGCTGTTC